>JBAGKK010016018.1:0-11750 GCA_037177015.1 Euceroptres primus
CATTCTAAACTGAATGATATCATAATTGAAAAAGATAACAATTTAACTAATTATTTAAAAAACGGTTGAAATCAAAGCTAAACAGATTTTTTCTAACAATTTGTAAAATTCCTGGTCAAAAAATAAATTCACTGTCATTTCCCGGTTTTTCCCGGTCTCATAAAATTCCCGGTCATTTCCCGGTTTCTTGGTTCAGCGGCCACCCTGTAGTAATAAAATTTTCATTTGAATGATTTCAAATCAAATACAAAGTGAATGAATTAATGAATAATATCTAAAGCTTTCAAAAAAATTACTAGTTCAAGGATAAAAGTTTTGTCTGTACAAATTAATTCTATTTTCAGAAATAGTATTATATGTATTTAGAAACAAAGTGAACATTCCTGAGTGAATATCAATATTTATGAATCAAAATATAAGTATCAATATTTATGAATCAAAATGACTCTTGGCTAGCTGCCATCTAGAAGATGTAAAAAATAAACTCTGGATAAATTCAATTGAATTTTAATAATAGAAAATCTGCTTAATGTCTTTTTCAATTTTAGCAAATGTCTGATGAGTTCAAAGCGCCATTTGTTTGGAAAATTCATCTTTCACTGTTTGCAGAAAGTCAGTTGGAAATCGTAAAAGTGAAATTTAACGGGTTATTGGCTCAGTTAACAGATCACGTCAAATTTTATGAATATTCATTAGATCTTTTAAGATCCTAGTTGTCAGGTTATAAATATTGTAGTTGACAAAATGCTATCGAGAGCATGTTACAATATAATGGATTGATCTTCAAATAAATTACCTAAAATATCTGTCTCTCGTTTAACATTTAAAAATATTTTAATATCTTTTATAAAATTGAATATTTTCATTTAATTGATCAAATTTTTTTCTGCTTTCATGGGTTTTATGTTCTGTTCATAGTGTAAAAATTATGAATAAAATTAATGATTACCTTCGTTTTGGAAGCACTGGTCATTTTTTTCTGTTCGAACTTCATAGTTTCTTGACCAGCTGGTAGATTGGGCATGTTAGTGATGTTTAATGGTGGACTTATGTTGCGAAGATTATTTAGAGAGGTGAGCTGTGAAGGTGATCCTGTCAATGAAACAGTTCCTGTGACAGGGGGTGGTGTGTCAGGATCTGGAAATGTGACGAGAGGTTCTGTGAGGTCCCCTTCTTCTGTTCCATTTCCATCCCTGAAAAAGAAAAAATTCATTAAACAAATTCGATAGTTAGGCCTAGATATCTCAGGATGATTGCTAAAAATAAAATTTTTGAATAGATGTTGTAAATGGAATATTCCAATATTAATACAATGAATGGTAGATTCCAATATATTTAGAAAAAGTATTTGAAGACTTTAATATTGATATTAATTTGTTGATATGTTGATATTAATATTAATGTGTTGAAATTTGAAGGGTTTGCAATATCTTCAGTGCCAACATGGGCAGAACTGTAAATTTGTGGTGATCGAACTTTATAAAATAGAAAAGCATTAAAGTTAGAATTAAGAAGTTTGAAGACTGAGCTTTTTTGAATTGAAAGTGATGAAGTTTAGGCACTTGAAAGTCGAAGGAATTGAAAAGTTAGGGGTTATATCCCTTTGAGTGGTCGAAAAACAAGGCTTTTTTGGAGAATTTTGTTTGAAAATAGTTATAAAGCAATAAAATTAGGTTTATAGGGTTTATTATACATATCTTTGGCCACTCAAAAAAATTTTTTATTTTCCAAAAAAATACAAAATGGCGGCCCAGTGGCCGGTAGAAAGAGGGCACCTTTTTTTGGGCTCTCCACGGGCGGAAACGTTGGAGACGCTCATCAGCACTTAAGGGTATATGATACATAATGACGTCACGAATTACCGACCGATTCTTTATTTACATTCAGCGGGTTTATTAAGAGAGAAATGCAAATATAATGCTGAATTTTTGGGAGAAAATAAAGAATATATTTAGGCATCGATGTCTGGTGCGTTTCAGTTTTTATATCGAAAAAAAAATTTCAAAAATAATTTTTTTCCAAAATAAAAATTCAAAATGCACCAGACATTGATTCTTTTATATATACCTTATTATTTCCACAAACTTCAGTCTTAAATTTGCATTTCTCTCTTAATAAACCCGCTGAATATAAATAAAAAATCGATCGGTAATTTGTGACATCATTGTGTATCAAATACCCTTAAGGCAAACGAAAAAAATTTGTCATTATCTACATTAGTTTGTCAAAAAATTCTTTTTTTTATATTGACGCTATTTTGCGAAAAATAAATATTTTGCAATAATCGTGTGTACTTCTCTCGCAAAACAAATGTGGATAATAAAATTTTTTTGTTTGCCTTGGGTGCTGATGTGCGTTTCCAACGTTTCCGTCCGTGGAAGGCCTCAAAAAAAAGGCGTCCTCTCTCTACCGGCCACTGGTCCGCCATTTTGTATTTTTTTTGGAAAATAAAAAATTATTTTGAGTACCCAAAGATATGTGTAATAAATCCTACAAACCTTATTTTTATTTCTTTATAAGTATTTTCAAAAAAAATTTCCAAACAAGCCTTGTTTTTCAACCACTCAAAGGGAAATAATCCCTTAAAATCTTTGGATTCAAAGGCTTTGAAGTTGAAAGACTTTCTAATTAGAAATATTGAAGTTTAAGAGGCTTAAAATTTCTTCAATACCATCAAAGAGAAAATTGTAAAATCATGGTGATCAAATTTTTAAAAATCGAAAACATTGAAGTTTAATCAGCAACAATTCAGAATAATTGAAATTCGAAGTTGATCAAGTTGAAAACATTAAATTTTGAATACTTTAATATTCAGGAAATTAAAGTATTAATGTTTCCAAGTCGAGAGGTTTGAAAACATCTTAAAATTTTTTTTTCAAATTGAAAAAGATGAAATTCAAATACTTGATAGTCGAAAGCATTTCAAAATTAAGTCTTTGAGTTCTTTAGATTCAAAAGCATTTAAGTTAAAAGACTTTCAATTCATAAATATTGAAGTTTGAAGAGCTTCAAATTTCTCCAGTGCCAGCAGGAAGTTTTAAGTTTTGAATTCTTTCAATTCAAAAGCCTTGAAGTTAAAAGACTTTCAATTCATAAATATTGAAGTTTGAAGAGCTTGAAATTTCTTCAGTGTCAGTAGGAAGTTTTAAATTTTGAATTCTTTCAATTCAAAAGCATTCAAATTTTCAAATGAGAAACATGAAGTTTGAAGACCTTGAAAACTCTTTAATGCCATCAGAAATAAAATTATAAAATCACGGTGATCAAATTTTTGAAAATTGAAAAAATTGAGGTTTCATCAGTTTTAAGTCAGAATAATTAAAGTTAAAAGTTCATCAACACGAAACATTAAATTTTGAATACACTCGTCTCCCACAGAGAGGCCGATTATAGAGTGGCCGGCTTCACACTTGACTGGTTCTGCCCCCCCCCCCCTGAGCGTCCCTAATGAAGGCCATCGCTCGAACAGTCAGGGCCGCCAGAAGTTGTTTACATCGCGACTCTCTGCGCATTTACTTTTGTACGTTCAGAGATTATATATATGCGGTCTGGAGTGTTGACATAAGAGTGCTCGCTCGTCGCTTTACGAGATCAGTCTACTTTAGAAGCTAAAAAAAGTCGATTTTTGGAAATTTTTTATAAGTATGCTATGAAAGATATTGTTATAAAACTTATTAGGTTTAATAAATAAAGTCTGAAAATACATAAAAAAATTTTTTTATTTATTTTATTAAATTTTTGTGAATAAAAACCGCAGCTGAACGTAACTCTTCGAAAAGTAGGTAGGTCGATGGTCGCCATGATAACTCGATAACGGCTTATCTGAAAGAAAAAAAAAAAACAAAGAGTTTCAGATTCAGTATGACTGTGGCTTCAGTATGACCTACGACAGTGTTAAAATTTAAATTTTCACTATTTTTTTTTTTCCAAAACAGTGAAAACATTTTCGTTGTTTTTTGTCCGACATTTTGTTATTTATTGATAAATATTCATATGCATAGGTCATACCAAAGTCACAGTCATACTGAATCTGAAACGCTTTGTTTTTTTTTTTGTTTCAGATAAGCCGTTATCGAGTTATCATGGCGACCATCGACCTACCTACTTTTCGAGGAGTTAAGTTCAGCTGCGGTTTTTGTACACAAAAATTGAATAAAATAAATTTAAAAAATTTGTTAGGTATTTTAAGACTTTATTTATCAATCCTAACAAGTTTTATAACAATATCTTTCATAGCATGCTTATAAATAATTCCCAAAAATCGCCTTTTGTTAGCGTCTAAAGTAGACTGATCCCTTAAATCCGGTTCAAACTGAATTTTAATAGTACCCACGTTGAGTGAAGATACACTCAACGGTACCCACGAAGTGGCCGTCTACCCTGGAGGCCGGCCTCTCTGTGGGAGACGAGTGTACTTTAATGTTCAGGAAATTGAAGTATAATTGTTTCCAAGCCGAGAAATTTCAAGACATCTTAAAAATCTTTTTTCAAATTGAAAGAGGTGAAATTCAAGTACTTGAAAGTCGAAAGCAATGCAAAATTAAATCTTGAATTCTTGCGATTCAAAAGCATTGAAGTTAAATTTAGTTAAAAAATTTATAATAATATAATAATTTATAATAATATAATATAATTTATAAAATTTAGTTAAATTTAGTTAAACTTCTTCAGTGCCAGCAGTAAGATTTAAATTTTAAATTCTTTCAATTCAAAGGGCTTGAAGTTAAAAGACTTTCAATTCAAAAATATTGAAGTTTGAAAAGCTTGAAATTTCTTCAGTGCCAGCGGAAGTTTTAAATTTTGAATTATTTTAATTGAAAAACATTGAAGTTTTCAAATGAGGAACATGAAGTTTGAAGACCTTGAAATCTCTTCAATGCCATCAGGCAGAAAATTATAAACTCATGGTGATCAAATTTTTGAAAATCGAAAACATTGAGGTTTCATAAATTTCAAATCAAAATAATTTTAATTAAAAGTTCATCAACATGAAAAAATTAAATTTTGAATACCTTAATGTTCAAGAAATTGAAGTATTAATGTTTCCAAGCCGAGAAGTTTGAAGATATCTTAAAAATCTTTTTTCAAATTGACAGAAGTGAAATTCAAGTGCTTGAAAGTCGAAAGCAATGCAATATTAAATCATGAATTCTTTCGATTCAAAAGCATTGAAGTTAAAAAACTTTCAATTCAGAAATATTGAAGTTTGAAGAGCTTGAAATTTCTTCAGTGCCAGCAGGAAGTTTGAAATTTTGAATTCTTTCAATTCAAAAGCATTGAAGTTTTCAAATGAGAAACATAAAGTTTGAAGACCTTGAAATCTCTTCAATGCGTTCAAGAAGAAAATTATAAAATCATGGTGAACAAATTTTTAAGAATCGAAAACATTGAGGTTTCATCAGTTTTAAGTCAGAATAATTTAAGTTAAAAGTTCATCAATATGAAAACATTAAATTTTGAATACTTTAATGTTCAGGAAATTGAAGTATTAAAAGTTAAAAGTTCATCAACATGAAAACATTAAATTTTGAATATTTTAATGTTCAGGAAATTGAAGTTGTTTTCAAACTGGAAGAATAGAATAGTAGTATTTATTTATGTTCTAGGTTAAAAGAGATGAATTTAAACGCTTGAAAGTCTAAAGAATTGAAAAATTACATCTCTAATTTTTTCTATTCAAAAGCATTGAAGTTAAAATTTTATCAGAAAAATTGAAATTTGAAGTCATTCAAATCTCTTCAGTGACAAAAAGGTGAGAATTGCAAAAACTCACCTATCAACAAGGTTTTCCATGCTGTTTCGCAGCCTGTGTGAGAAGTTGGTAGAAATGTTCCTCATTTCTGCCATGCCTTGTTGAATTTCCTGGAGATTTTTTTTGACACAGCTTGTTTTCATCTCACTCGAAGAGGAGGTTAGAATCCTCTGAGAGGATTTGGCTACCCTGCTCGAGCTGCTGGTGGTAGTGCTTGTACTACTGGTCTGGCTCTGATTTGTCAGCATCTGTTGGACCGAGCATTTTCATTCTATTTAAAATTCACGCAGATGAGTCAGGATTTTGAGTCAAGAAACACTCGACTAGTTTCAAGTGACGTAGCTCCTCCATCTTCCTTGGGATGAATATCAAAATACGAAATTTTTGGTCAAGTGCCAATGAAATCCGACTGATGGGAAATGGAAGGCGAAAGAGTTAGCCACTTGAATGACAAGCTAGCCAATAGGTGAAGGGCTTGCTGAGAAAGTGACAAAATTCTGTTGAAATTTTGTTAAAAAAAAAAAACAAATTTTGTTGAAAAATTCAAAAACAGAAATTAGTTAACGAGAAGGAAAGAGCCAAGGTCGTTCAGTCTTGAGGTCGTTCCTGAGAAGTATCGTAGGTTCGAGAATCTCAGTTGCAATCACTGAGATGAAAAAAATGATCCCGTGGGTGTTACCTCTATCAGCTCTTGTGCAATCTTCTGTCTCTTCCGAAATTTCTCTTATATTCTTGGTTGAAATTAAAAATTCAAAAAGCTAGCTTTTTAATTTGCAATTTCGGTGATTTTGAGTATTTAGATTGAAAGGGTTTGGTGATTAAATATTTAGATGACTTTTTAGTGATTAGATGTTTAGATTTCAATTTTTTAAAATTGAAAGCATTCTAGTTTGAATGTTTGAAAGTCGAAGAATTAAAGTTTGAAGAAGGTTGACTTGTTTCCAAATTATTCAACACAATTTTCAATTAAGAATTCCGAATCAATTTTAAAATATAAAATAAAATTCTTGTTTGTCTCGATTTATTAATGGTTAAAAGGAACTGTCGTTTTTAGTCTTCCACCATCTTGACGAGCAATCTTCTAGTTCTAGGATTCGTGCAGTAAATTGACATTAGTGACATTTCTGACTGAAGCGACCAAGAGAAACAAAATAGAATTCGGAGAGAAAAGGCAATTAAGATTTTTGTTGAAACGTTCCGGTATCGATGTCCAAAAGTCGTCGATGACTGTCGTTTTATTTTTGGTTATTATGTCAGAATTACGGGTGAGTAGAAAACATGAATAAGTCGGCAATCCCGTGCATTATTTACTCGATAGAGGACCACTTTTGAAAATTCGTGGGCGACGAGACGAGCGTCGTCGAGACGTCGTTCGCACGCGACAGTCAGCGAATGATATTTTCACAATTTCTCAACCCCATGAATGCAAAATTAACGGCGTAAAGCTACATCTTTAAATACAGGAAAGGATGAATTGTGAATCCCAATTAAAATGACTAACGACTCTTTCGGTTTCACTCGTACAATAAATCTATGAGAAAGACGAAATAAATGGTTCTTAAACTATAAATAGTCCTCACTTCCAATATATTTGTCATTGAAAAATAATAAAATAAAAATCTAAAACGTAAGCTTAAAAAAAATATGTAAATGGTTTCTCAGAAAAAAAATAAACAAAAAAAGATAAACAAGTTTCGAGAAATTTTATTGGGCGGAGATGAATTTGGATCAATCTTTTATTTGGGATGTGCAAAAAGTTATATTTATTAAGGCCAGCCGAAAATATGGAATTTTGACTAATGTAATTATATTTATATAAATTATTGATTTTTTGAGTGCAAAAAGTTTGGTAAATTTTTTTGTATACAGTTTTATAACATTTTTTTATAATCCATATTAAGATATTTTTTTATAATCCATATTAAGATATTTCTTTTATAATCCATATTAAGATATTTCTTTTATAATCCATATTAAGATATTTCTTTTATAATCCATATTAAGATATTTCTTTTATAATCCATATTAAGATGTTAGGTTTTCGAACAGTGTTTTAATAATTCAGAAAGATCTTAATTTTTATATTCTCATCATCATATGAGAAGGCATTATTTTTTTGTTTTATTTACTGTTCAAATTATTGAATTATTTTTGAAAAATAATCGTTTTCACAAATAAGTAAATAATTTAAATAGTAATACTGAAAAAATGATTAGTTAGGCCAACTATTTAGTTACTGCTATTTTATTAATTGGGACGATTGTTTTAGTTGCAATAACTATTTAATTAGTACCAACAACTAACAAAATGGACCTTCCAACTAATAAAATAACAGTACCATATCTTACAAACTAAGTGGTTGATCCAACTAACCATTTTTTCCAGTGAATATAAAACAAAAATTAGGAACTTTTTGAAATATTTCTTTTATGTACAATTTTTTAATAATTAATACTAAAAATAAGTATAAAATTGTACAGTAATCCTATTAGAAATATTTTTTCATTTATTTACAGTTGGAATTTAATTGATAATAATTTGATATTTTCAGTTCGCCCTAATATTTATTTTCAGTAGCCACAAATTTAATTTAAAATTTAAAATTTAAAATGTAAATTTTAATTTAAAATTTAAAATTTTAAATGAAAATTTTAATTTAGAATTTCAAATGAAAATTTTAATTTAAAATTTCAAATGAAAATTTTAATTTAAAATTAAAGTTTTAATTAAGTTTAAAATTTAAAATGAATTAAAATAAAAAATATATTTATATGAAATCGTTGAAAAATGGAAAAAATGGAATGCAATATTTACCTGCGAAGATGTTTGTGGATGGTGTGAGTGAGTTACGTGTGACCTCCCTCCCACCAAATTATTTTTCTTTTGGAAATTCTCCATGACGGAATGCATGTCTCCATTTTCGCCCCCCTCCGCCGGGAAATCCGACATCTGCAAAAAACAAAAAGAAAACTGTTATAATTTGAATTGAATAGCAGTTTTGAAAAAAAAAGAAAAACAAAGTTTAAAATAAATAATTATGTAGCAAGAGCATTATATATTTTTCAAGCACTTTGCGTTTTTTCAGATTAGTGATTTCAATATGACTTTACAAATTCTCGTTTAAAAATTTGGGATAGGTTTTAATTGAGGAAGTCTTCAATTACGTTTCTTTGACTCGGGTTTGTGTACTCTATACAATGGCTCATTTACAATCGCAATACGCAAGTAAAGTTTCACAATTATGTTCAGAAAAGACGCCTGTTTAGTAAAACAGGTGCGCCCACGCGCAGTATAGAAGCTATAAAATCCTGTACCCGGATCCTTTCCAAGGGGAAGTAAAAGCGTCGTAGGTGACTTTTTTTAATTCAATTACGAAAAGCTAGAAACTGCTAATTTATTGACAATTAATATGTCTACTGCATAGTAATAAGTAAAATTTGTTTAATTCTTTATACAATAAATCACTTGTGTAAAGAATTAAACAAATTTTACTTATTACTATGCATTTATTACTATACAATTTAAAGTGCCATGTAAAAAAAGTGCTCCTTAAAAAAAATCTTAGAAGTTGAATTTAATAATGTAATGAGTTAATAGAAAAAAGGATTAATAAAGAAACTTGATAAAGTTGCATTAATTTTCACTTGAATATATGTATTTTATGATACTCTATACGAAGTATAAATAATATCCAAAAAAATTTAGTCACAGTAAATGGTGGGATATTATTTTAATCTGCTCTATTTTGATATTTTGTTTTTCTATTTCTCATTTTGCTGCAGATTAATATGATATCCAGGGATTTTCTGTGGTTATATTTTCAAAGAAAAATGTATTTTAAAACAATCACAGGGAAAAAATCCATTTTACATCAGAGAGTTGGCAACAGTGACTTCTCAGTTCGCAGAATGATCTCTTTGAAGTTAAAATTGGAATAAAAAATGCGAGTTAAAATGTTCTTATCGATCTGCAGCGCTTCATAATATTATGTATGAACGTACTTGTTTTAGAAGGAAGGACACTGACGAAGTCGCGATTAGGAATAAAATTGAGTATGGAAGTTCTTTCTTGGAAAATAATTCTTACATCAATGAATTTCGCAGTGTTTTATCAATCGCGTGAAATCAAATCGGTTAGAGTAATGCACATATGTCCAGTGTACTTATAAATACAATTGAGTAAATATGTGTAAGAAATATTTATTAGTAACGAGCTTGTACTCTGTATTAAAGGCATTCACTTTTATCATCAACGTCCATCAATCGTTGTCTGCAATGTCTGCCCTGTATTAGCATGAGATTTCATAATAAATTTATTATGTCTGAGTATCTGTTTTCAAATACTGGTTTTTAACATGCACTGTCTTGATAAGTATACTAATGTTTTGTAAAAAGTGTAATCCTGCCAGTACTAACGAATTGTTATGGATTCATTTATTAAAAATGGTTTTTTTTAATCATTAAAAACACCTTATCATTAAAAACACATTATTAGTAAAAATGATGAAGTATAGTTGTGCAGAATTATCGTTTTTCTAGATGTACCTGATGTTTGGAACGCTCAAATGAACGAAATTTTTTTCTTAACTGGAATTTATCTTGAAATATTGTTCCAACCACAAAATAAAAAGAAAAAAATCGTAAGCTTTTTTTGTCACTACATTAGTTTCTTTATTATGAATATTTTATAAGAAATTTGAGGTTAAAATTAAATCAAATAAAAATTTCGTTCAGAACTTCAAGCATATTTTTTCTAGGAGTTAATTGAAGTTTATTCTATAGTTTAAACAAAAAGTAATTGAAATAAAAAATTCTTTTTATTATCATTATTACATATTTCGTAGAAAATGTTGATGTATGTGCTTTAGGGTCAGGTATGTATGGTCAGGTATGTATGGCTTTAGGGTCAGGTGAATTGAAACCAATTAACTTGCTTCAAACGTTTCGGCACACAATGGTAACCCTCATCAGTGAATTTTTATTAATTCTGTGAAAATTACATAATTTCTTGTATGCACTCTTTGGTAAATATAGCTGTTGTAAAATTATACATAATTTGTTAAATTTAAATGTAAATTAATACATACATCAACATTTTCTACGAAATTTATTATTGAGGGTCAATACAATCTCCCCACCGATTATTATTACATATGTTTAACGTTTCTAATTTTAAAAGCATTTTAACTAAATAAGATTGAATTGAAATGAAAATTGAATTATTTTCTATTATTTATAAAAAAGAAAAAAATAATAGGTCAGTAAAAAGAAGGCAAAGTTCTCAACTAAAAAATGAACCAGTTATCTTTGCCAACTGGTACCACGAGATTCAACTCATCCAAGCGAAAATCCCCTCTTTCTTAACCGATCTTCATTCATTTTCTTATAATTGCTCAACTTTTAGTATAAAACTTGGTCATAATTATTTTATTATTAATTAGGTAGTTTCTTAAGAAGAAAAATTATTAAAATTATTCGTCGATTGATTCGGTCGTTTTTTCTACTGTTCTGAAAATAATGTTTTGTTTTAATCAACCACCTAAACATTAAACACATTTTTTTCTTCGGATAAGACTAATCATTTTTTGTTCAAACTGTACAATAGATTTTAATTTAATATTTATTAATATGTAAAATTGTTGAAAAAAACCCAAGAATCTATCGACCAAATTTGGACAAATACAATAAAATGTTCCTTTATAAATCTAAAAAAAGGGGTCCCACCAAAAGAACCCACAAAAATTAAAAAGAGAAAAGAAAAATAAGAAAGAAATAAAAAAGAGAAGGAAGGGGATTTGGTTGGTTGCCTTCTCATTTTAATTTCCTCTTTTTTATTTTTGTGGGTTCTTTTGGTGGAACCCCTTTTTTTGGATTTATAAAGGAACATTTTTTGTATTTGTCCTTTGGTCGGTGGGTTCTTGGTTTTTTTTTTCAAGAATTTTACATATTAACTTGATTATTGGACGTTAAATAGGATTTTAAATTTGATTTTTATCTAA
>JBAGKK010016029.1:1155-11747 GCA_037177015.1 Euceroptres primus
ACAAAATGGATCTAAAGTTTCGTTCGGATGCCTGGTTTTTAGTCGTCCTGAAACCAAAACCAGCTTGTTTATTTGCTCGTGACCACAGTTCAGTAAAAAATCATTTTTGCTATGAATAACAAAATGGATCTAAAGTTTCGTTCGGATGCCTGGTTTTTAGTCGTCCTGAAACCAAAACCAGCTTGTTTATTTGCTTGGCCGAATGGCGTACGTTAGAGAGTTTTTTGTGGATGTCCGAAAAATTTAGTATTGGTTTCGAATAAGTTTTTGATTGCAGTTGGCTGGCTACCGAAGAAGCTCGAAATGATGGAGGTATTGACAAATCCTCTGAAGGAGTACTAGATTGGAACAGACCAACCGCACGCTGATGTTCCTGCAGTGTTCCTGATTAAGTCTTCGGGTATCGAGTTTGCCGGTTTTGTGTTAAAGGGTATTGTGTTGAAGATATTCGCACCAAGTTGTGCCAGTACCGAAACCCATCTGTCAAAACATGTCTGTATGCTATAGAATCTGAAAGTAAATAAAGGGCAATATTAATAATTGAATTTTTTTTAAATTATGTTTTGGGGCAGTAGTTGACGAATACCGAAAAAACACTAATTTTAATTGTAATTAGGGTCAAAATTAAAATATTTTTAGAGGTGTTATGAAATTTTACTCCCTCTAGAGATCCATTAGGTTCAAACTGCAAGATTTGCTTATAAAAGATCGTTTTAACTAAGACAGGAGAATAAGCATAATAAAAAAAAGAAAAACATTAACGAGCTTTAAATTAGTTTAACTATAAATATTTTCATCTTTTCCTTCTATTTGTGGTCAGATGCGTTGCTTAGAGTTATCTATAACTCTAATAATAACGAACGACATCATTAGCAGGCTTACCCATATACAATAAATTAAGTGTTTTCTAACCTGGCAGCCTGACTTTGAAGGTGAGAATGAGATACTTGCGTTCGGAGCCCCGTTGTGAGGCAGACATTGAGTTACACTTGATGATCTCTGGAGATTTAGTCGATGTAATTGATGGCCTTATTGGACTGAACACTTAATTTTACACTTTGAAATACACTCCTGTTATGATTCAATGTTTTCTCCTTCACGCATGATTTCACGCGAGATGATTCTTCATCCTGTCCATGATGGAATTACATTAAGTGTAAATTAAGCGCAAGACGCATTTTCGCACTGTTCTGCGCACTCCACTTCTCCGGCCATTTGTTACTAAACAATCACAGATTAGTATGTGTGTAAATTTAAATTTGACATCACATGTTATACTTGATATTATAAAAAAAATAATAGAAATCGTATTATTCAAAGTCGCGTAACATAATTAATAGTTTAAGTGTAAAAAGTGTCAGCAAATAAGATAAGTAATAATTTTTTTCTTATAATTTTATGCATATATTACAACTAAAAAGTGTTCTCTAATGTCTTTGCAGAGACATGAACTATTCGGCAACTGTAAGCCACTCTTTTAAGTCATAAGCCGTACCCAAGTCATTGGGATGAACTAAAAAGTGTTCTCTAATGTCTTTGAAGAGACATGAACTATTCGGCAACTGTAAGCCACTCTTTTAAGTCATAAGCCGTACCCAAGTCATTGGGATGTGAAGTTGTAGAAAAGAACATTAAACCAGAAAAACTGCTCATGATATCCCTTAGTCCATGTCCGGTGAGGGGCTCGGGGACTTTGGTGCATGGTGGGGGACCCACACTGATGCCATTTGTCAGACAATATATGTCGCATATGTATTTTATATATACATGAACACATACACATATGCATTTCAGAGTTACTTCACGAGTTTTCTGACAAATTGAATTAGCCCGAGTCACTCACCATGGACCCAAGTCCCCGAGCCCCTCGCCGGAAATGGACTATGGGACGTCATGAGCAGTCTTTCTGGTTTAAATCAAATCGCAGTGACTTGGGTATGGTTTATGACTTAAAAGAGTGGATTGCAGTCGTCGAATAGATGAATGTTGGTTTATGTCTCTGCAAAGGCATTAGAAAATACTTTTTAATTGTAATATTTGCATAAAATTATAACAAAAAAATTTTCAGAAAAGGGGCTTCAAAGTCCATTTTCAATCTCTTCTGGTGCTTGAAACCACTTTTCAAGAAAAAATGAAGAAAAGTCCAAAATAGGCACTTTCTGTCCCTTTTAGGGCCTGCTAGGGGCTAAAGCGACCAATAAATCAAAATCCTCTAAATGACTCGCCCAAGGTCTGATTCGCTTCAGAGTTCTCGCTTTTCGTATCAATACATAGAAAGTTGATTTTGAGGATCTGAGGAAAAGGTTCTGAAAGTCCATTTTCAGTCCCTTCCGGTGCTCAAAACGACTTTTCAAAAAAAGGAAAAAAAAATGAAGAAAGTACAAAATTGGCACTTTTTGGCCCTTTTAGGCCCTTCTAGTGGCAAAAACGACCAAAAAATCGAAATCCTCCAAATGACTTGTGAAAGGTCTCATTCACTTCACAAATCTCGCTTTTCGTTACAATACATAAAAAGTTGTTTTTAAGGACTTGAGAAAAATGTTTTCAAAGTTGATTTTCAGTCCCTTCCAGTGTTTAAAAGGAATTTTACAGACCATCATTGGATTCAGGGTCAATAAAACTTTAAGAAGCCACCGGGAAAAGATGTTTTTGAAGAAATGAAAAAAAGTTTAAGATGAGCTCTTTTACGCCCTTCTAGTCGCAAAAACAACCAAAAAATTGAAATTCTCCAAATAATTCGCACAAGGTCTCATTCTCTTTAGAATTTTCGCTTTTCGCTTCAATACATAAAAAGTTGTTTTCAAGAATTTAAGAGAAAGGTTTTCAAAGTCGATTTTCAATCCCTTCCAGTGCTCAAAACGACTTTTAGAGACCACCATTGAATTTAAGATCAATAAGCCTTTAAGAATCAACCACGAAAAGATGTTTTTAAGGGAACTTATTTATTTATTTATTTGGAAATTATAAAGCCCAACAGTTCAAAGAACCAATGATAGGGCTACATTACGTACATAAGCGTACGGTTTAAGCCGTATGAAAAAAGTGAAAAATAAGCCCATTTACGACCTTTTAGGCCCTTTTGGGCCTAAAATTTGATTCGCTGCTGTAATGGTTGAAGATAATCTCACGACCGCGAATGAAGCCGAATGAAAAAAAGTGAAAAATAAGCCCTTTTAGACCTTTTAGGCCCTTTTAGGCCTAAAATTTGATTCGCTTCTGTAAAGGTTGAAGATAATCTCGCGACCGCAAACGCCAAAAATGTTCTAAAATTTGTTTCTAAAATTGCCAGCGAGACAAGAGGTTTTCACGAACGTCAAATACAGAAACGGTCGGTATAATCTTTAAAGCGGATCCACTTAAAAAATAGCGTTGATTGAGCGCCTTGCAACTTTCCGGATTATCGTTGGCAGGCACGAGGGGGCGGTAATTTAAACAACTTTCAATTTGACACAACAGCGTCTCGAACTCTTCAAATAAGAAGCAAAATTTGGATCGTTTTGTAGCTTCCGGAAGGCTAACGAAAACTCTCAATCAGCCCCGCGAAAAATTAGGCCATTGTTGCTGTATACATCAGTAGGAATTCCAGGACGTGTGAAAAACATCTAAAGGCTGTAAGAAAAGATGCGGTAGTATAATCGTGAACCAATTCTAGATAGATCGCTTTAACAGCGAAACAAACAAAGATTGAGGTCCAAGCTTTGTGTCACTTTATTCCACTACCTGAACTGGAACAAATCAAATACGGCCCCGTATAATCAATTCCAGTGAGAGAAAAAGGACGTGAGGGAGTGACTCTAGGAGTTGGAAAATCTCCTATAAGTTGAATTTCTGTTTTAGCCTTGTCGCGCGTGCATACAATACAACGATGAATTCCGGCGTGTGACAAGTTGCGATGAAATTGCTTTATTATGAGGCTTGACGTTTTATGTCTAGGCAAAAGAGCGGTCGAGTCTTGATAAGCTAATAATTTTGATTGACGTAACTAGCCATCAAGACGAACAATGCTATAATGATCAATAAACGGATTAAACCTTTTCAGAGGAAACTTAGTCGTGAGCCTTTTACCTGTCTTTAGCGAATCAATCTCGCGATCGAAAGTCTGAGCCTGAACATAGCGCACGCAAAATAAAGAGCATTCACGAATCTCATTACGGATAAAGATCTAGGAAAGACAACTCCTTCTTTAAAGGTCTTGACTGCACGCAAAACGTAAGCAGTGATACGAAGTAAGCGAGTCCAAGATTAGATCATCATGCTCCGATTCGAGGGTATCTGCTTTGCGCTGAGGCCAAGCGCAAGGGCTGAAGAGCCACGCTGGACCTTTCTACGAAAGAGAAGTTATCAAATACTCTGCTGAAAGGCCACGCGAGGCGCAATCAGTCGGGTTTTGTGTAGATGGAACGTGATTCAAAACGGCGGAAGGCAATTTAGTTTGAATTGTAGAGACTCTATTAGCAACAAAAACTGGCAACGCCAAAGTAGCAGCAGCACATAATTCAAGATTAGGAATGCTCACTGTTTTAATCGGTGCAATCTTGGTTTTAGCTTTGAGAAATTTAACAGAGATATGACCTGATTCGGAAACTAGACGCAAGTAGACAACAGCAGAATAAGCTAGGCGAGATGCGTCGGAAAAACCATGTATCTCAATAGACTCAGTATCGGTTCCAAGGGACGACCATCTTGGATTTACAACACGTGACAATGCAGGCCATTTGGAACAAAAATCATGCCATTCCTGGGCAAGGTCAGGGGGTAGCGTTTAATCCCATTCAAGTTTTCGTACCCAGAGTTTTTTGGTAGAATTTATGAGATAATCGTAACGGGAGCCAGCCATCCTATAGACGTCATACAACTTTGCAACCGTCGACACTAGTGAAAATTTGTACGATTTTCGTCAGGAAATTCCAAAATGTGAAAGCGAAATGCGTCCTCTGAAGGTTTCCATAAAATTCCTAGAACTTTGAATCCTGAATAGTTATCACAAGGGAGTTCTAGAGCTAAAGCATGCTTCGATTGGTCCAATCCGATAAGCAAATCAGGGCTATTGCTAAACCACTTACGCAAGCGAAAACCGCCAGAGAAGGCCAATTGAATGAGTTGATCTCTCAATGCAAGAATGGAAGGCCACACCACAAACGAATAAATCGTCCACGTAAGTCTCGTTCGCAAAAACTGTAGCTGCTAAAGGAAAACTAGCCTTTTCATCCTCGACTAGCTGACGTATGACACGAATTACTAGGTGTGGAGAACAGGACATATGTTACGGTGTTCAGCTCAAAAATCTGAACAGGTTTATCGACTGTCTCACGCCAGAGAATGCACTGCAATTTACGATTAGCAGGATGGACCAGTATTTGTCGAAACATGTGAGCTACATCCGCGCACAAAACTTAGACGCGTTAAAGGCGACCATCAATTTCGTAGTTTGACTGTGATCACGAAAGACATGATGATGAGGGATAAATACTCGAAAGAAATCGTCATTATCTATTGGACCAATACGGGACATATATTAAGCGATTCGTAATCTTGCATAAAGTCACGATACTTATCACCAAGATCATCGTTGAGCGCGAACCGTTTTTCTAAACGTGATAAAGAAGTAAAAGCGATATCAAGAGAGGGGGCTCAATGAACGGAAGCTTAACTATGTATCAGCCATCATAATCTCTTGAGTGAGTCTCGGTGAAGTGAGTTTCGCATTCACGTTCCTGTTTTGTCAACAGAGTTGTTCTGGAAACCTCTTCCAACTCCTAAAATTTACGGAGAGCATCCGCGGTATGATGCACATCCATATGAAAAACTTGAAAGGGAGACTATGGCAAAGAACCGGAAATTATCTAAATTATCTAAAATTATCTATTTTGCACGATAAGATTCCTTGATTCATCGTAACGAACACCATGAAGTAACGTCTAACCAAACAAATTCACCCCGATAATTAGACCAATTCGTTTATTGGACTCCATTCTTGGATTTGCAAGATCTAGGTCGCGTAAGTTACTTGAATATCCATAAGAGAAAATTGCGTAGGAACATAAGCCGCAAGTTGCGGAAGCATGGATGCTTGCGTCGTAAGCGTTGTCGCACAAGACTTGGGGCTCTTAATCATAACTAAAACAGAATGATAAATTTGATCAGAAACTTTAGTTCCTACACCCGAAACAGAAACATCAAACTTTTTTCGCGAAATGCGTAACAATTGCACGACAGAATCAGAAACAAAGGTAGCTTCAGGTACTTGATCTAAAATTGCGTGGACATAAACACGACGGCCATTAGGCGCTTCTATGATTACTCGAGTTGTCGCTAACAAAGTAGTTGGGCGATTCTTTCTGGTTGCGTGAAGATGGGACGAAATCGCATTCATATCTTCCAATTTAGTTTTTGATTAACTGCCTAAAGATCCCGACTCATTCGAATTAGAAGCGGAAGTGTCTTGATCCCGATTCAAAAGGAAGTGGTGGGATTTCTGAATATGAAATTAATGAATAATGATCTTTGATTTCGACACGCACGACGTTGGTGTTTTCCCAAAGAATTAAAACAACGAGAATTTGAGAGAATATAATGGGAACGCTGATCTACAGATTTCTTTTAAAATAAAGGAGACGTAAAAAGATTGTGCTCCTCTTTGTCGAATTCAATTGCGACAAATTTTGATGTGCGTTAACTTTTTGTCGAGACGATGTTGCCGAAGGATCAGCACTTTTACCGTCAAACCGTTTTGTAACATTCACTGTTGCTTCTAGATAACGAATACGAGTGTCAACAAATTTGTTAAATTGATCGACAGAGCGAAGATCTATGGTACCATTTATTGGTAACCCCCATTGATCACGCGAAGTTTGATCTAATTTGTTGATTAATAAAGAAACTAACAAATCGTTCCCCTCATCGATCAAGCGTTTGAGATTTCTTAATGCATTCGTCACTGTCACAATCACATTACGCATATTTTTTAAATTATTCAACAAATTCGACGTAATATCAGGTGATTCGACAATTTTCTTTAAAATTCATTAATTAAAGCTTTACAATTATTGTAATGCGTTTCCAAATTTTTCCAAATTATTTGAAAATTGTCGGATGTGCCTGGTTGATTCTCAGCAACAAGTAACGCTTCTCCTTTGAGACTTGCCTTTAGGTAATGCAAACGTTCTGCATAAGAAGGAGAATCATTTTCTTAAACAAGTGAAGAAAACAAGTCGTGAAACGCAAGCCACTCACAATAAGTACAGAAAAAATTGGAATAGAAATAGTTGGAAGATGAGGGCGCCAGTTGACGTCTGGCTTTTCCTCGTTACCTTGAGGCTTTCCGCTGAGCGGTATGTCATCGGGAAGCTTCGACAAAATATAATCGACTACCTCTTCATGGATGTCTTCCATCTGATCAAACGAATTAGGATCGTAGACATTAGGTGAATCTTCTGCTTCTTGATCATCGTCTCGATCAACAAGAGGGAGCAGATTTGTCTGTAGAAGAGTATGATTGGTTCTACACCTTTCTCAAAATTCTCTAAGATTCGACAGGCGTCTAAGCAGCAACTGTCGAGGCTGATTTTCAATTCCCATAAGACGAGCAACAATGCGGTTTATTGACGCAAAAAACGTATTTTGCTCCTTGAGCACAAGGACATAATTAAACTCTTCCGTAATATCAGTAAAGTTCCAAATTCAGAACAGTAGCAATTTCCGAACACAGCGAATAGACAAGACGTATTTGTCTCACAAAAATAGAGCAGGTGTGCCACAGAACACCATGTATAATCCAAAACTATGGACCATGTTTAAAGCGAATTAGCGATAGTTTTTAAATGAGAGGAGAGACTGGAAACTAGTCTAGACTAGAAATATGCGTCGATATTTACAGGCAGCTTATGTGCAACAACAATGGCTTGAGCGATCGTTCGAGAGTGAAAAATGAGATCCAGTGCGTTGCGCACGCCCGAACAAGACCGAGAGCGTACGAGCCTAGCCGACGGGCTCAGTAGCGGAACAAAAAAATCGGGCAACTCCGATAAATGATAATAACTTCAATTGAATCTCAAACAAAGCGAACTGAAAAAATTATCCGTTTAGGGTACTGACCGCTTTGTGGTTACAATACTGCGAAACTCCGCTGAGCTCACAGCGCGAAGCGCCTCTCTCTCGACACCTTGAATCTCTTATCATCGGCGAAAATTCGTGGAAGGAATTATGTCAAGGGGAAGTATACCGCGAGAGCAGTGTATTGAGAAAAGGAAAGAAAATTATTTTTGTCCAAAAATTTTTAAAATATCTAGAGAACCGTAATATATAAGCTAAAACAGATTGTATTTTCAATATTATATAGCCCAAGGCTATATAATACGCGCAGTATATAAAATATACGATATTATTATTGTATTTTCAATATTATATAGGTAAAGGAATCCGTGTAGGAAGACAAATCATACTTAGATTTAAAGTATTTAAAAAGAAATTTTTTTCAAAAAAATAAAAAATGCATTTAAACGTTTTTTAAAAATATTTGGAGAACCGTAAAAGATAAGATAAAACGGATTTAATTTGAAGTATTGTATAGCCGCAAGCTATATATTACCTGAAACTCGTGCAGGAAGACCACCCATACACAGATTTAAAGGATTGGAAAACAAAAATTGTCAAAAAAGTAAAAAAATTTATTTTTCTTCTAAACATTTTTTAAAATACCTAGAGAGCCGTCAGAGATAAGCTAAAACGGATTGAATATTCGGTATTATATAGCCATAGGCTATGTAGTATTTCCAACTCGTGTAGGAAGACCACCCATACTCAGATTTCAAGGATTGGAAAAAAGTTGTCAAAAAAGTAATAGTAGTTTATGTGGCATGCCTGTAAAGTGAGTGTTTTTAAGTTAGGATGAAGGTATATATTGTTTGCAAGTGTGATCAAATTTCGTTTGTTTGGAATAAATTCAGACAACAGATTTTCGATCTCTCTTCTTCTGGATTATGTCTTCCTGAGATTTCGTTTTGTCGCCGTTTACCGCAACAAATGGCAAAATTCTTATTATAATAAGAAAGAGTAACGTCTTGGGATTCTGAGAGGTAACTTTGATTGCGTCTAAAGTGTCGGTGTTGCACAGAAATTTTCGTCTGCTTCCGAAACTTTGTGCGATCAACAATTTTGAAAAATTCTATCGACTGGGGGACGACGACAGTACCCGTAAGTATAATTTAATTTCATGTCAATTAAAATTAAAATCAAATATACATATTTTCAACTGCCGAAAAAATGGGGGGTTTGGACTTCGAAAAATTTCGGAACCAGTCGGCCATTTTCAGTCTTTAACCTGTACCTTTAAGAAGACCTTTTAATGTAGTTCTGAAATGCGCATTCTGCACATGCCTATGCCGTAAAAAATTATTTTTGCCCAAACATTTTCTAAAATATCTTGGCAACCGTAGGTGATAAGATAAGACGGATTAAATATTCGGTATTATATGGCCTTAGGCTATATAATACTTGCAACTCGTGTAGGAAGACGACCCATACTCAGACTTAAAGGACTGAAAGAAACGTTTTTCAAAAAAGTTAAAAAATTTATTTTGCTTCTAATCATTTTTTAAAATATCTAGAGAACGGTAAGAGATAAGCTACAGCGGATTGCATTTTCGGTATTATTTAGCCGTATGTTATATAATACTTGCAACTTGTGTAGGAAGACCACCTATACTCAGATTTGAAGGATTTGAAAAAAAATTGTCAGAAAAGTAAAAAAAATTATTTTTCTTTTAAACATTTTTTAATATCTACAGAATCGTCAGAGATAAGCTAAAACAGGTAGTAATTTCAATATTGTATATCCCTGGGCAATATAATACCTGCCACTCGTGTCAGAAGGAAATCCAAACTCGGATTTGAGATTGAAAAAAAATTTTCAAAAAAGTGAAAAAAAAATTTTTCCAAACAATTTAAAAAATATGTAGAGAACCGTAGGTGATAAGCTAAAACGGATTGAACATTCGGTATTATATGGCGGTAGGCTATATAGTACTTGCAACTCGTGTAGGAAGACGACCCATACTAAGGCTTGAAGGACTGAAAAAAAAACGTTTTTCAAAAAAGTTAAAAAATTTATTTTGCTTTCAATCATTTTTTAAAATATCCAGAGTACCGAAAGAAATAAGTTAGAACGGATTGACTTTTTGGTGTTAATTAGCCGTATGCTGTATAATAATTGCCGCTCGTTTAGGAAGACCACTTACACTCAGATTTGAAGGGTTGGAAAAAAAGTATAAAACATTATTTTTCTTCCAAACATTTTTTAAAATATCTAGAGAACCGTTAGAGGTAAGCTAAACCGGATTAAATATTCGGTATTATTTAGTCGTAGGCTATATAATACTTCCAACTCGTGAAGGAAGACCACCCATACTCAGAGTTCATTCAAGGCCGACATACTATCAATTTAGTAAAAAAATGTAAACTTCAAAAATGTATTATTCTTCCATTTTTAATGATATGATCTTTTCAATTTTTTTGAAACTCGATAGAGCAGGTGATAGCGATGAAGAGGTCGATTTAGCGGTCGGAAATATGAAATTTGAAAGAGTAGACGAATT
>JBAGKK010016040.1:0-11746 GCA_037177015.1 Euceroptres primus
AACATCAGAATCCTTTGTTTTAATTGTATGATGACCGTATGACCAAATTAATTATTCTTGGTGAATAACTACGTTATATTTATTTTATTTGTCATGTCATTGTCATTGTCATTGTCATTGTCATTTATTTGTCATCCTGAGAATTATAAACCAGTAACACTAGTTTACAAAATTAAAAATTTTTTCTGCCCACCACATCTTAATATGATTTTTAAATGTATTTTTGCCCACTAAACACGAAAATCACACACAAAAATTTTTTTATGGAAGCGTTTTCGAGATATCAATGTTTGAAACTTTTTTCAATTTTCAGAGTTGTTCCAACGTTTTTGAGTATATCTCGAGTGCTAATTGACCGATTTCCCTAAACGAGCACTCAGATTGAAGACAACTGAATCCTGTACAACTTTATATTGTAAAGTTTTCAGATCGGCCTAGTAGTTCAGATACTAGCGATTTTAATAAGTTGGAAATATTTGCGATTCTTCCCAGGACGATATGTGAATTTTCGACCTCGATTTTTGCCAAAAAATCCAACTTTCCCAACTTACTAAAATCGCTAGCATCAGAACTACCGGGCTGATCTAAAAACTTTGGAATAGAAAGTTATAGAGGATTCAGTTGCCTTCAATTTGAGTGCTCGTTTAGAGAAATCGGTCAATTCAAAATCAATTTTGTTGAACGGAAAGGTGACGCATAAAGTAGGTTGTAAAGGCAGAAATATGAAAAGGGGTTTGAAATTGAGAATTTGCTGAAAGGCGATGGGTTGAAATCTGATTGAAGCACTTCAACTCTGCTGTCTTGAGACTCTTGGGAAATTCAGGTTCACAAAAAAGTTCATAATATATTTTAATATTCACATTGAATATACCATTATTCTTATAATATTTATAATTCTTGTTACTAAAATTTTTTAAAATTATTATTATTCTCTTTACTATTATTGAAGATATTCTTCAATAATATTAAAGAGAATAATAATAATTTTAAAAAATATTTAAAATATTTAAAATATATTCTTCAATAATATTAAAGAGAATAATAATAATTTTAAAAAATATTAGTAACAAGAATTTATATATTTATATAAATTTATATATATTTATATGTTTCAACAAAAAGATATCGTATTTTTTTTTGTACAATTCTTTCGTTTTGAGGAAATGTTCTTAGAGCGCATGACTCCATTTTTTTAAAAAGTATACTCTCTAAATCTGAATTAGTAGTTTTCTACTGATGAAACAGTGCCGAATCGTTTACAATTGCTTCAGTAAGCATTTCTACTAATTTTTAGTAGAAAACTATTAATTAATGGTAGAAAACTTCTAATTCACTTAGTAAGGCTTACTAATTAAATTAGTAACCCTTACTACATGAATTAGTAGTTTTCTACCATTCATTAGTAGTTTTCTACTAAAATGTAGTAAAATAGTAGAAATGCTTACATTTCTACTAATTTTCAGTAGAAAACTACTAATTAATTGTAGAAATGTAAGCATTTCTACTATTTTACTACATTTTAGTAGAAAACTACTAATTAATGGTAGAAAACTACTAATTTACTTAGTAAGGCTTACTAATTAAATTAGTAACCCTTACTACATGAATTAGTAGTTTTCTACCATTAATTAGTAGTTTTCTACCATTAATTAGTAGTTTTCTACTAAAAATTAGTAGAAATGTTTACTAAAGCAATTGGTAAACGATTCGGCACTATTTCATTAGTAGAAAACTACTAATTCAGATTTAGAGAGTATGGAGAACCAAAGCTACGGTAATTATTATGCTTTTTTTAAAGGCAACATTTTTTATTCATATCATTTTCGTAACAGGCCCTTTTTCTGAGCAGTATGTGACTTAAATCTGAAGAAAAAGATTGTTTTCCCTGTTTTTTCCTAAATAGTTATTGATATTAACAAAATACACAAAATATGAAAGGTGAATATTTTTAAAATGTTCAATTTTTATTTAAAACACTATTTGTTAACGCCATTTTTCATATTGAACGTTCTTATAGAAACTATATATTTTACAGAGTGCTGCTTCAGATAAAAGTCGTTTATTTTATAGATATGTAGATGACGTGCGTATTTGAGGCGTTTCAAATACAAAATTTTAACTAATTGTGAAAGATATAAAAGTTTTACTAAGATTAAGATTTGAAATAATATTATTGTTTTGATCAATAAAAAGTAGCCAAGGTAATTTTTTTGTTACAAGAAAAATCTTAGGGGGGAAACTATTTCATTTTAACAAACTTAGTTTTGCTTTGGTGCTCCAGATGCATCACTTGATAAAATTATAAAATTTTGTTATTAAAGTGTATAAATTTAGATGGTATTAAGATCTTATGAAACAATAAATAATTTTTAAATATCTACTATACAAGCACACACTAAGTTGCAGCTTAAAAATTAAAGGAAATATATCAATAAGATTTCCTTCTATCTCGACTGTTACTTAGAAAATTTATTATCGGCCAACCTTTTTATATTTTCACTAATTAAGCTAATTTACGAAGTTAGTTATTTCTTACCTTGAAAGCCATGTTGCGTTGATTCAGATACTTCTGGTTGTTTCTGATCTCTGACCCATTATATATATCAGAGCATGTGGTTTACCAAGGAGGAAGGGATAAGAGTGAAATATTTGATTCATTTGTAAATGACGAAATTACAAGATTTTGGGCCCTGGATTCTGGAAGGGGCCAGATAAATTAAAGCAAGTAATTTCTATAAGAGCAAGAAAGAGATAAGTATATGCATGAAGTGAAAGTAAAAGAATACGAACTATAAAATAAAAAGGCGTGGCTCCTATGACGTATAATTGGGGATCCGTCACTCTGAAGTTTTTGTTACATATGAAAAATGTTATGAAACGATCCTATTTGGACACACTATGTCTAATTATATCACATTAATCGATCGATTGACTTCTAAGATCAAAATTTTTTAAATTATATGACATTCTCATAACGTAAACATTGTGTGCATAAAGCAAGGCTTAAAAACTTTAATTGAAAACAATGTTTACTATTTAACAGAAAAAATTATTTTCGAGCAAAAAGTATATAACGCTCTTTCGGAAAAATTGATTTTTTATAACACATTAATGTATATTATTAATTTTTATAAAGGTATATTACAATAGGGTAGTCCAAAATTGCATTGTAAAAATTTTTTATTGAATTTTCATGCTCTCATCCCATAGATTTGTTTGAATCCCAAATAAAGTGAACACGTATTTTTTTAAAAAATCAATTGATGTTTAGAGGTGGCTCAAAGCCCATAAGGTTTTACGTGCATTATCCATGGGAAAAAGACGTTTTTGTGAATTTGCGTTAGAATCGTTAATATTAGATGTTTCTTACATTTTCTTACACGCTTTTCTTAAGAATTAATCGCTGAATGCGAATCCATAATTTATTTTTGAATTCAACCCCCACTTTTATAGGGTCCCCAAAAACCCCTTAAGTGCAAAAATGAGATATCGCGTATTTTTGGCGTTTAATCTTATTTTTTTTGCAGCTTTCTTTACAAATCGGTTTTAATACGTGAGATATTATTTTTTAAACATATTGCGATGTTTGAAAATTGTTTAAACAATTAATTATTTTTTATTATTTTTTATTATATTTTATTAATTATTGCTCTCTTAGAATAAAGCCAGAGTATTGCGATTTATTCTATATTCTTCAACTTTTTTTCTACTCTCTAGTTATAATGAGATAATAATTGATTAAAATTAACAAAACTAATTGTTTAAATAATTTATTCTTGTTTATAACAATCTTTTCTTGAAATAAAGATAGAAAGCTGCAATTTCTTCTGCATGCTTCAACTTTTCTTTGACGATTTAATTATCAAGAAATAATAACCAATAGACATCAGCAAAAATAATTTTTCAAACTTTTATATATTACTATATTTTTTTGAGAAATAATTCTGGAACTTATGGTTTTTTCTAACATGTCGAACTTTTCTTCGGCTTTTTAGTTATGTATAAATAATAAATAAACACCAACAAGAATCATTATTTAAAAAGTATTCTATTATTTCTTTCTGAATTAAGTATTCTTATTATTTAAACAATGATTCTTGTCGATTTTTAATTATTTGACTTTTCAGAACTAAAAAGCCGAAGAAAAATTGTTAGTTTTGAACAAATAATAATTGAACATCAACAAGAATCATGATTTAAAAAGTATTCCATTATTGCTTTCTAAATTAAGTATTCTTATTTTTTAAACAATGATTCTTGTCGATGTTTAATTATTTGATTTTTCATAACTAAAAAGAAGAAAAATTCAAAATTTTAGAAAAATCCGCAAGTTTCTGGATTCTTTATCAAAAAATATAATAATAGGCACTAATTTTAAAAATTATTTTTGTAAATGATTATTGGTTATTATTTGTTGATGACTAAAGAGTCGAAAAAAAAACTGAAGAATGCATAGAAACCCGCAATTCTCTAGATTTATTCTAAGAGAAGATTAATTAATTGTTTAAACAACTACTTTTGTTAATTCTCAATAATTATTATCTCATTCTATCTAGGGAGTGAAGAAAAGTTGAAGAATGTAGAAAAATCCTCAATTTTCTAGATTTACGCCAAGAGAAGATCGTTTTAAAAAATAATTAATTGTTTAAACAATTACTTTTGTTAATCCTCAATAATTATTATATAATTTTAACTAGAGAGTCGAAGAAAAGTTTATGACTGAAGAAAAAATCACAATTTTGTAGCTTTATTCTAAAAGAAAATCGTGGTAAACAATCATTGATTGGTTAAAAAATTGCTTTCGTTAATTTTCAAAAATTATTATCTGTTTCTAACTAAGGTATTGAAGAAAAATGGAAGAATGTAGAAAAAACCGCAATTTTCTAGCTTTATTCTAAGACAAAATCGTTATAAATAACAATTAATTGATAAAACAATAAATTTGTTCATTTTCAATGATTATTATCTTATTATGTCTAGAGCGTGGAAGAAAAGTTGAAGAATGTAAAAAAACCGCAATTTCCTAGCTTTATTCTAAGAGAAGTTAGTTATAAACAATAATAAATTGTTTAAACAATTTTTACAGGATCAAAATATGTTTAAAAACTAATATCTTACGTATTAAAAACAGTTTGTGGAAAATAACTGCAAACAAGAATAAGATTAAAAGCCAATAATACTAAAAGATTAAAGAATAAAATAATAAAAGATTAAAAGCCATATCTCTTTTTTGCACTTATGGGGTTTTTTTGGAACCCTATAGAAGTAGTTTATGGGGATTGAATTCAAAAAGTAATTATTGATTCGCATTCAGCGATTAATTCTCAATAAAGGCGTGTACAAAAATGTAAGAAACATCTAATATTAACAATTTTATAGCAAATTTAAAAAAACGACTTTTTTTCTATTGGAAATACACGCAAAACTTTATAGGCTTTGAGCCACCTCTAAATATCAATTTATTCGAAAAAAATATGTGTTAACTTTTTTTGGAATTTGAACAAATCTAGGAGGGTGAGAGCATAAAAATCAAAAAAAAAATTGGACCACCCTAATATTACATATGTAAAAGTTTTCATATTTGTTAAATATAAAGCTCTATAGGTATTTTTATTTTTTGTTAAAATTGCGGATAATTTTGCACTAAATTTAAATCTTTAACACCCAAGCCATTTAGGTGCTTGAAGTTTTTTTTTTAAATTAGGTTTTTTAAAGTCGCATCAACTATCAGGGTCATTAGCGACTACTGATGCAGGGTTTACATTGAGTTAAACTTTCTAAACTGTAAGTTCTTCAGTGCCAGGGAAGAGAAGAGAAACTTTCTGCATTATTCTAAGATATTGATTTATATACAAAGAAAATAATTTCAAAACAAAAAAGCTTACATAAGATTTCTTTTTATTTATAACTGGAAGAGTAGGTATTTGAAGAAAAATTTTGAATTAAAAAACATTTCCTATTACCAAGAATTATTTTTGAAATTGACAAATATTTTTCAAAGTAAAAATAATTAAAACATACTATGTCATTTTTAAAAAACTCTCTTTTTTATTTTTACAACCAAATGCAAATTTTTAAAAATGATTTTCTGAATGCGCGGAAAGAGTTTTTGGGATGCAAATTCTTGTCACATTTTTTCATTAAAATGAAAAAAGATATTTTATAAAATAGAGTGTCAATGTCATAAATAAATATCATAATGTCATAAAAATATAGAGAACGAGATAAAACTAGTAGATAACTAGATAAATAGATAACCCGAGATAAAATTCACAGCTAGTTTTAGTTAGTGTGTTAACCACAAGCCATAAATTTCATATTGATTCGACGTAATTAATTCGTAGCCTTGAACAGTTACGTATTTCGAATTTCATTTACTCTTGAACTAAGTTCCCTAGTTTCATAAAGCAAGATCGCACTTTCTCCAACAGCATAAACGACGATATAGATTCAAATTTAATATCTGGAGCAATGAAATGAAAATCAGATCGAGTTTGATTGAATATTACACCATAAGTAACCGGTTTCGCATTATGTTACGAATACAATTCCAATATAACATAGATCAATCGTTCGAGATAATTAATTAGGAATAAACTGGTCATATGGTATTAATAACACAGGAACACCAAAAAAAATTATGCGGAGCCAAAAAAGCGACCTATATAGCATTGTAGTATTGATTTAGCTTAGTTAAAATCTGCATTGATTGGAATTTTCTGCTTACCAGTTTTTTTTATTCGAGTTTAATTTTCAGTTTGGGTCAAATTATCCCAAGTAGGCCAGCATAAATCGAAAGTCGTTTTTTTCTATGTAAAATGAATTTTTTAATAACCCATATGTTCGAAAAGATTTCTCCAGGTTTTGGTCGCAAACAAAATTTTTTGCAAAAGTTATTAACAATGAAAATTTAATGTTACAACATAATCAACATTTTTCTCTTGAATGGCTAAACGGATTTTGATGATTCTTACGTTGAAATTTTGGTTTAAAAACGTACATCCCAGAAATATTTCTATCGAATATAAAAACATTGAATATGTTTAATTCATTTTACAGCGAAAAAAAGCGAATTTCGATTTATGGTGTCCTGCTTGGGATAATTTGACCTAAACTAAAAATTCAAACTCGAATAAAAAAAGCTGGTAAGCAGAAAATTCCAATTAATGCAGATTTTAACTATGTTAGATCAATACCACAATGCTAGTTATATAGGTCGCTTTTTTGGCTCCGCACACTGTTTTTTGTGTGCCTGTGTAATTTTTATAAATTTATTTGATAATAGTTTAGTATTTCATTCTATAAAATATGTACGTATTTCCTTTATTTGAAGAACTAAAAAAAATTTCTTACAAAAGTCACTGATTAATTTTGGAAAATGCATATTAAAGGTGTTTTTAACTTTAACTGTTGTGTAACCGGCGTAACTCAGGACCTAAAGTTAATTTAGAACTTGAATCTTACCAAGAACGACATTCATAAGAGCCATTAATTTTCTACAGTTCGTAGCATAAATCTTGGAACAGGTGCATTTGACTATAACATTTTAGTTTTCTAAATGTCTATCGTGAGCATGGATATTCAATATTGTGCTTTCGGAAAAAATGAGGGTAGGGAAATTGTCTAGGGAGTTTTTGAGCATAGGGTAAAAAAATCGCGTTTTGTGCAAACGTTGAGAAGAGTTGCTTTGATAAAAAATAAAGGATTAGGAAGGTATTTTGAAGGTATTTTGAGGTATTTGGAAGGTATTTTGAGACTTAAAAAATATTTAAAAAGAAAACTTAGAAACACTTCGCAGATTTTTTAGGCTTGCCGTTATTTGAACCTGTTTTGCCAAAAGGCCACTGCAGGTGTTTTGAAAAATTTCCAAAGTATAGTGCGTCGCGTTATTTTGAACAAATACAGAATTTATTGCGCTAAATATAAAAGGAAAATGCTGCTAAAAAGTAAATAACACTTCACATTCTCAGTCGTCAAGTGGAGCTGATATTCACCGTGTCCTGTTTCTAAATGTATAAATTCTTTATGTGTTCAAAACACCAGAATAATTTGTAAAATTTGTTTAAAACAACGCGATGCACTATACTTTGAAAATTGTTCAAAACACCTGCAGTGGCCTTTTTTTCAAAACATGTTCAAAATAACGACAAACCCAAGAAAATTACGAAATGTTTCTAAGTTTCCTTTTTAAGTATTTTCTAAGTCCCAATCCTTTGTTCAAAATACCGTCCTAATCCTTTACTTTTTATCAAAAAAACCCTTCTCATCGTTTGCTCAAAACACGATTTTTTTACCCTGGACGATTTCCCTACCCTCAATAAATTAATGGGAAACAACTTTCTCGTTAATGTTTAAACATCAAGAGTTGAAACAATGAGATGTTTATATTTTGTTTATCTTTCTTATATTTCATGAGTATTTTAAATTCGTGTAGAATTATTTTTCCTTAATTTACATCCATTTCTCAAAAGAGTTCATAAAATTATTATTCATGGAATTTTTATTTTACAGTCTCTAAATCTGAATTAGTGAAAAGTGAGCCACTAATATACTTTAGTAAAAATTTCTACTAATTATTTATTAGTAATTACTGAATAAAATTTTATTGAAAGGTTAAAAATTACTAAAATAGATAGTGAAATACTACTAATAATTAGTAGAAATATTTTCTAAAGTAAATTAATGGCTCACATTTCACTAATTCAGATTTGAGAGCAAGATTTTTTTACAAGAGCACAACAGTGAAAAAGTTCAGTAGATATGGTCTCCTCTCCTGTTTACAAACCTTCAGGAATTTCTTTAAAAATCGAAGTCAAGGAGATAATTAAAACAACAATGTTCACAAGAAATTTAATTAGCAAATAAAAATTCGTTTAATATGAGATGCGGGATCCACTGAAATATCTAGGATCTTTAAAATTGTATTTATTAGAGGTATATTTTTCATTAAAATAGAGAAAATTATAAATATATTTTAAAACTATTTTTGATCCTTTAAACTTTTTTTAATCCTTTAAACTTTTTTTGATCCTTTATTTTTGATCTTTTAAGAAAAAAATAGAGAAAAATTCTTTATTCCTTTTTTATAAATTTTTCAATAATCTAAAAAGACGCATGGCCAATAACTAATTTATTTTACTTTCTGAGGAAGATAAAGATAAAAGACAATGATAAATTATTTAACTCAGGGGAATCTATTTAATATACTTATTCGACGTAAGAAATGATTGAATTTTAAGACAGAACTTTGTAGCGTACAAAGTTGATTTCCTCTTCAGTTGTTTACGTTTGAAAAATAGGTTCCATTTTTACAACGTTGCTAGATTTCAAATAGGTTCTAAAAATGTCTAATTCAAAATTCACCTGTAAAATAAGAGTTAGAATGAACAGAATCAGGTAAAACGATTTATGCTTGGTAAATTTACGAATTTTTCAGGGGAGAAAAATTACTTCCTAACCTTTAAAACACATTTTTTAATGTAAAAATTAAATAATTAAATAATATAGAGATAACTTGGAGAAATGTAAAAAAAATTCATATGTACAACATTTCAGGCCTTCATATTCAAAAATCGAATTTATATCCATTTCCGCTAACTTTTACATGTGCGACAGAAGGCGCGGCAGAATAAGCAACTCCCAGAAGATTTTGTGATTGTTGTTCTTGTTGCTGAAGTTGAATTTGTTTCGGGACCTGTCAGAAAAATTAAAAATTAAAAAATTTGACGAGTGGCAATTAGATGGAGAGTAGAATTAATCAGGGAAAAAAAGATTTTCTACTTTTTCTGATTTTTTTCTTTCCATATTAAAACATTTCGACTGTAACTGGTTTTATACATTAAAATTCTTCGATTTCTCGTGAATAAAGCCACGTGTATAAAAGCACTCAAGTTTTTTGTGAAGTTCAAACGAATGAACTTGAAAACTTAACATAAACTTCAATTTCAATTACGTCCCAAGTTCAAATCATTTAAATTGGAAAGTTTAAAAAATTGAAAAGCATTCGAAGTAGAAGTAATGTGTTTATGTAATCGAAATGGAATTCAATTTCTAAACATATTTAATATATTTATATATATATAGATATATATATATATATGTGTGTGTGTATATATATATATGTATATATAACATATTTCTAAGAATTAAGAAACACCGAATTTCAATGTAAGTTTAACTTCAAAAGTGTTTTAATTTGAAAATGTTTGCGATCTAAAAGGAAAATTTAGTTTACAGGACAGTTTTATTATTAATTTTACAAAATTTATTTTGTAAATGATAACAGTTTCTTAACTTTTCTAAAGATACTTAACTTATTTAAAAATTCACCTGATGACTCTGCGCTTGTGTCTGAGCCTGTGCTTGTTGCCTGAGTGCCAAGAGCCTCAGAAGATAAGCTTGATAGATGTTATTAGGATCTACTTGAGCCTGTACTTGAGCTGGAAACTGAGGAAACTGTTGCGTTTGTTGAAGGTATGTCAAAAGCGCTGGGTCTTGGAGAAATTGATAGGGGGATGGTTGAGAGGCTGCAGAAATTCCTCCAAGGTAAACGGAAGGTGTTGCGATAGGAACAGTAGAGAAATATCCTGGAGGGGAAGAAATAAAATATTTTTCTCTCGTCTATATACATAACACAGGAACCTTTCACTTTTGAGAACAAAAATAAACGATAAAATTTATGTAAGCCCATTTTGGGAATTTTTCCTTATTATCTATAAATGTACTATATTCAAGGGCCTTCACGAAATTAAGGGTCAGTGTTTGAATTTTTCTACCAATAGTAAATAATAGTAATAGTAATAAATACAAATAGTAAATAGTAAAATAGTACAAATAGTAAATAACTTGATGAAGAACTTGGCTGCGCAGAACAAGTGGACTAAAAATAAAGGTTCTGCCGAGCAAGCAAGTGTAAAATTAATTTTATTTTAGTTGTGTTTTAATCAACACAAAACTGGATACAAAATTAATTAGTTTCGTATCGAATTTCATGTCAATCGCCATGAAACTAAAGTGTTACTTAATTTTAAAGTTATTGATCGTACAATTTGTTAAAATTAATGGAAAAATTTTTTAAACACCGCTTAATTTCGTGAAGGTCTCTGAGTATAATAAACATAAAAATTCTTTGAAATAACCAAGAATATGACAATTTTTTTGGGTGAACCTCGCTTTTTTGACACTTAGTAAATCGCAAGAACCTAATTATAGCTCCACAAAATTACTTTATTTTTTTTACCGCATCTGGAGGGTAAGATCTTCACAATTTTTCATTTAATCTCGCTTTTCCGATATTTAATAAATCTCAAGAACCTTCTTATAGCTCCACAAAATTATTAGAATGTAATTTAATCTATGATAATTTATTATACCTAAACCAGGATTCCTGTAAGCGAGAGCATGAGCTACATTAGGCAAAACTTTTTGCGCCAGGAGTGGATTCCCAATGCTTGAACTGAATTGTTGATGAGAGCTTGGTCCATTAAAGGCGAAAGATGTTTGAGTTAATCCTGGTCGTACGAAACTAAAGGACGCATGCTGCTCTGCTCCTCCCAATACATTAGATGATTTAATCCCGTTCACAGGAGCTTCTGATGCTGCCAACGCCAATATTAGGCCGCAAAGAGGGATGTATTTCTGTACATACATTGAATTTTAATACTCCTTCCAACTATGATGAAGAAATTCACTATTTCTCATATTAATTTTCTCTTTTCTCATTATATACAATATATATATATATATA
>JBAGKK010016051.1:0-30501 GCA_037177015.1 Euceroptres primus
TTATGCCTTAAAGAAGTGTGCTAAAGCACAATACAATCCCATAATTTTTTCGAAAGTCTTTGGTGAAGAAAAATTAGGTTTTAAGATTTTAACAGTATTTTTCACAATTAAAACGAAAATTATTTATCCCATCAAAAAACGGTTAATGAAAATTGGTAGATCTTTTTAAGGCGAATCTTTTTTTTGTAAATTTTTCTCATATTCTCATGTTTTCTATTTAAGACCAATAATTTTTCTATTTAATATTTTTTCATATGTTACGTTTTTTGGCGGGAAAATTTGATTTTTCGATTTTTTTTTAATTCAAAAAGTTGTTATGCCAGTCTTGTAAAGCTTTCAAAAAGCAACGTCTTTCTTCTCTTGACTTTTTTTTCATATCGTGCGTTGTTTGTCTTAAAATCTTCATTATCTTTTGATTTTTTGAATTTTGAAAATGCTATAAGTCCGATAATTTTCATTTTATCGAAAAACGTCATAAGGATAAATTTCTCTTCTTTCTGAATACTATGAACATCCGTACATATAATCTATAATTACAAAAAAAGTGGTCTCAAAAATTTTCAAAATGCTGTAACTTTTTGAATTTTTATTGAAAATGGCTGGCTAACGAACTTGACCTTCATTTTAGGACACTAAAAGATTATGCCAAAGGCAAATCCAATCTGTCAATTCTTTCGAAAGTTATCGTGATAACAAACAAAAAAATCTACAGACAGACACACAGACAGACTCATTCGTGAAAACCATTTTTTTGGGTTCAGGAGGTCTCAAAATGTGGACAGTTGACAAAAACGGGGGGGGGATCAAATTTTATACAAATATAATACCTTCTCTGATGAGAATGTAAAAATTGTTTTATTCATCTAAAACAAAACAAAAAAACAATAAGTAGTTGTACCTATTTAAAAGCTCGGCGGTACAAAAAGGTACAACTTTTCAACAATGATAATTAGTAAGTAGAAGATGATTTTAAAATCTAGAAATGATTGATTTCTCTTCAAAATTGAGTCCTTTAACTGTCTTTAAAAATGAAAAAGCTGAAAAAATTTTTTTGTGCGTAAAGTTAAAAAAACCTCAAAAAATACGTAAAAGTTGTACCTATGTAATAGTCCCACTCTACGGTACATGAAATCAATTTCAACATTTGGCAGTTTCAGGACTTTCTCAATTTTGTAAGTACACTGAACGCGCGGTTCTATGCCGGCTTCGGGGGGTTGCCTCAATGGCCTTGGCACTAAAGCGAGTGACTCTAAACGTAAACAAGTCAGGGTCTTATGAACTATTTCTGTTTGATTTTTGTCACGAGTGAAAAATATTTTTTAAATATAAGTTTAATTTAACGCCTACTTTACTGTTAAGTTTGATTTAGTTAGTATTTATGAATTATTACACAACGCATAACCAAAACACTGAAAACGAACTGATGCGAGCGGACGGAATTCAACGCGTAAACTACTGCGTCACTATTGCGCACTTTGTTGCTACGCTACCGCTGAGCTCCGAGTTCAGCTTTCCTCGTTACCTCGGACCCCTTGCTCAAATTTGAATATATTAGTATGTATAAACTACTTCCTGGAAGACGTGTTTCGCGCGGCACAGAACCGCGCGTTCAGTGTATTTCTGAAAAAAGGAAAATAGGAAATAGGAAAAGTGTGACTTATTAGAACTCTTAATTTATGCGACGTCTATTTCCTTATTAAGAAAATTTTTCCTACATATCTTGAAAAATTGATACAAGATAGATGTGTTCATTTTATGTATTAAGCTTTTCCCTTAATTCCATAATTTCTTTCCATTTTCTGCAACTTTATTACCATAATCGATATGTAATTACTTTTTATACATTAGATACAATACTACTGTTTGTTTTTAAGAACTAAAGATAGAATTCAATAAAGATTCAGCAGCAATAAATTTGTGACACTAATGTGTAAAAATACTGAAGTGAGCCATAAGATAACATCAATTTTTTTAGAAATAAAAACTTTAAATTGTTCTAATAGCTCATATAATTCGTTTTCTGTCATACTAAAATTAAACTTTATCTTTCCTACGAAACGAATATTTTTTTCTGAAGTATGTAAAAACATCTGATTAAGTTGTTTTGTCAGGTAACTGAAAAAATGAAAAGAAATTATGGAATGAAAGAAAAAAAGGTTAATATATAATGGATACATTTATTTTCCACCAATTTTATAAGTTTCAGCTAATTGCCAATATTGTAACAATGTAAAGTAGTTTTCTAGTAATTTCGTTTATAAGTATCTTCGTGTTTATGATTATAATTTGTAATAGCAGTTCGTAGTAATTTAATATTGTGTGTGTATTGTGTATGTAGATAAAATAAAGCAAAAAAACTTGATCAATTCTTATGATTCAACCTCATACGAGTAAATAAGCATACTGCTCCAAATTTTCCAAACAGAGGAATTTGGAACATTTAAAAAAATTTCATTTACTTTCATTGCAATGCTCCGGAAATATTCAATTAAAAGATTTCAGAAACATTCTGAATAATATTCCGGAAATATTCCATAGAGATATTTCTGGTTTCAGAATCTTTTTTTTCGAATCTTTCTACAATATTTCTAAAGAATATTTCCTCAACATTACATTGAAATATTCCAAAGATCAGACATTATATTATTCCTGGAACATTGCTGTAATGTTCCTTGGTAATATTCCAAATGTCTCAATGGAATATTCTAGGAACATGAATGGAATATTGCGTGTTATGTGGGTACATTCTAATTTTTATAAGTAATTTCAGAGTAATAATATTTACCTTCATAACTGGTTTCACATTACATAACATTTAAACAATTTCCATTAATTTTCAAGTTCGTCGTTGCGCGGGTTTGGAGTTAATTACTTTGGAGAAGTGCATGCATTGATGAACTGATAATATCGATAATTTAGAAATAAATTGAATAGATATTAATTAAAATTATTACTGCCTTCTAAATTGAAGAATAATCTTTATCGTTTGATATCTTCTTCGCATACAATGTTACGTGCAAAAACTTGCTGCAGTGTTACAAAGAGTTTTAACGAACGAAGCGAACTTCACGGAATCGGACAATCTCATTGCTGGGCATCGCACGAAACTTCGCATCCTTTAAAGATTTGTACTTCAACCGTGATAATGACTGCGATAACCGATTAACGAGCTGAAATACGAGAGAAGTTTTAAACTACCCTGCCTTCATTAGCAAAGCCGCTTGCAATGAATTATTCGAGTCTCAATGCATATATCGCTTTGCTGATGTGTGCGACAGAGAACGAGTGATTGGGAGAGATAGAGTGAAAAACGTGTAGCTAGATGGAGAGAGTGAGAAAATTGAGGAGATAGAAGAGAAAGGAAGAGATACGAGCAAAATCGAAATAGAGAACTGCGGGTCCATGCTGCACCAAGCCAAATGCCCCTTTGAAATATACGATCTGATTTGTCTTGCTTCTAATGTGTTCCGCTGACGAAAAACTTAACAAATCGATGCCATTAAGCATGTCGGAAACTTCTGAGAAAAGAAGTTTGCACTGCCATTGACAGTAATGGAGAAAAAAATCTGTTGCATTAACAGATGTCATCCGTTAAAATAGGGAATGTAGACTTTTTGTTTTATATTTACAGAATATCAATATCATTTTATCTACACGGAATAGAAATTGTGGTTCTGTTTTGTTGTGGTTCCAATAAAAATTATTTTAGAAATTACCATTTTTTCTTTTAAAAAACGTTTTAAATCTAAATTGCGTAGAGAAACTGTAAATTCACAGGAGTGTTGCTTGGTGTTAAACGGTACTACAAAAGCTTATCGGAGTAGATCGAAGTACTTCGGTAGTCCCAAGAAAGAAATTGCGGTACAGGAGGCCAAATAGGTTTGAATTGAATCAGGTGGACTGCCTTGAACTTTATTTCCTTTAGGTACATGTTCCCAGGTGGAAAGAAACTAAACGGATTGAAACTCTACGTGCTTCAAGCGATCCTACTTGCGATTGGTGCTCAATCAATTTCAATCTCAATCTTTTACTTAACTCAATAATCGTTGACACTGAATTGTATCTCTGAGAAATCGGACAATCAGAAAAATAAATAAAACGTTTCTGATGATAAAACGGTATCAAGAGAATGAATATAATAAAATATATTCTTTGTTTATAAGTAAAATTGATAACATTAATGTTCATAAAAAATTAATAAATAAAATTAATACAAAATTAATAACAATCTCATTCACTTTAGATTGTTTTAAAATCTGTTATGACAGAATATTTTATGAGAGTTTGCAGGCTTCACAGTCTTTCCTTTATTTCCATTTTTTGCCCCCTTTTTTTTTACAGATTTTCCATTTTTACCACTTTTGTAAAGAAACTTTCCCTTGTTTCCCTTTCTTCTCGCGTGCTAAATTAATGAAACCCGCTAGAAGATTCAATATGCTTAGACGTTTTTCAGTATATTTTAAGATTTCAATATTTTAAGATGCTTTCAAAATGCAACAATTAAAAACAACAATATGGACAACACGAAGTATTCAAGAAGGGATAATTTTAATGCAAAACGATGATAATTTGTAATTTCTAAATTGAAAAATGAGAAGCATTTAAAATTAAACACATTCAAAATCGAAGTCCAAAAAAGTAAAGAGTTTGCATTCCTAGACTGTTAAATATAAAAAATTTATTTACCAAGAAAGAATGTAAACTGACAATTATTTAATTTGATGTAAAAGAAATAATTTTCAAACACTCCGAGTCTTGAAGATAAAATAATTTTGAATTTCAAATGCTTAGAATTGCACAATATAAAATAATAAAATTATAAGCTTTCTGTATCTATTGTATAATATTAAAAATGCGATGATTTTAGAATCTTTAAAGATTTAAGTGTGAAAAAATGTGAAAAAAATGTGAAAGATTTCAAGGTAGATGTCTTAAAAATTCAAAAGTTCAGTGATATTCTACTTCTATTTGGAACGCTTTTAATTCAAATTTTCAATGCCTTCAATTTTGCGTTATTGAATCTTAAACATTTTGAATTAAAAATTTTTTAATTTTAGGCACTTTCAATTGGAACTTTTTCTATTTTCAAGATTTAAATTAAACTAAACTGAACTAAATTACACTAAGCAATTTTTAATATTTTTTTCAATCTAAGTTGATTAAACTTTTTTTTTGTCGACTAAGAACTATTCTTTCTCAAAAATTTATTTCGTAAACAGTAGCAGAATCTGGGGTTTTATGCATACTTTGAATTGAACTTTTTTATTTTACACGCTTCAAAATTTATTTTCTTCAATTTTTGAATGATTCTTGCTTGATTTCATCATTGTAATTATCTTCAATTTGGAATTGTATAATTGTGAACATTTTAATTTTTGTATAATTCTTAAGCCTTAAATTGCAATTTAAAATATAAAAATAAAAATATGTCAATATTTTTACTAGTAATAAATATGAAAAAAACTGTTTAAAAACTTCTTTTAAAAAGTGTAAAAATTGACTCTGTTTTCAAAAAATGACCAAAAGTAACTTTAAAAAACGGACCATCAACATCAATAGTGACTTAACAAAAAATAAAAGTGATCAAAAGTAGAGAAAGAAATTCGTTAGCAGACTTGAAAAAAGCATTGAAAAACTGTCTATTTTTGAATTTGTCATTGAATAATTAAAAATTAAAGGCTTAAATAAAATTTTGAAATTCCATCATTCAAAACTGTACAATGTTAAATTTAATCTTAAAAATTTCTGAATTAGGCATTCAAATCTGAATAATTAAAATTTTTAGTGTTCCAAATTGAACATTTCAATATCAAAGTTTTCAAAATTGAACTATTGAAAATTTAACGAATTTCAAATCAAACTCCTTCAGAATTGTATAATAATTTAATCCGATATGTTTTTCTACTAAAGATTTTAGAAAGTCATTATCACCTTCAGGTTTCCCTGGTCTCAAAAAATTCCTAGTCGTTCTTCATTTTACATAATAACTAGATAAAAATGAACTTACTTAATTAAAATTTACTTAATGTTATTAATGAGACATTTTTTATTAAAATGTAATGTAAGAATATTAATATTTTATATGAAAAAATTAATGCTTTTCCAATTATAATTTTTATAACATTTGTTTAACATTTTTATAAAATTGGTGGATTGAACACAACATTTAATATAAGAATTGACTTTTATTGACCTTCAAAAATGAAAAGATGTTGTTGGTAATTTGGCTTTAGGGTCCAAAATAAGAAATCAATTTGTCATTGAATCAGACGTTTCGGCCCCGAGTATGGGCCCTCATCAGTGATTTATTTCTAAAATGTAATTAAAAATAATTGTAGAACTAGCAATTTTCTTAAAAACCCGAGAAACACAAAAAAACATTGTGAATAACCGAAGTTGATGAAGCACAGAAAAGCAATAATATATTATGAAATACCAAGTATAAGTATAGAGAATTATGTCTAACATAAATGTAGAATTATAAAAATTGCATCGAACAATATAAAATTAGAAACAAATTGATTTTGGACCCTAAGGCCAAGTTACAAACAGCATCTCCACAAAATTTATTATAAAATTTCTGATAAAAGATTCACAGTAATAAGGAATAGACTGTTAGAAAAATCTCTATTAAGCTTCATGTACGGAATATGAAGCAAATATGTAGTACGGACATTGAAATCTAATGCACACACGCATATTAAATTTAATACAAACACAATAAATCGTGGGACATTATTTTAATTTGCAGCGATATTATTTAGATCTGAAGTGAATCATTTATTCTATAGTCACAGTTTTTTGTTTTTATATTTCTTATTTTGGATTAAAATGATACACTGGAATTTTCTGTGAAAGTAGCTTAACCCTAATACAAAATGTATTAGTTTTAATATAAATGTGTTGTAAGTTTAATATACATTGTATATTAATCGTCAGCTAAGATACAGTATATTAAAATTAAGATACATTATACATTAATCTAAACAATTATGTGTATATTAAATTTAAGATCATTTATAACAATTTAAAATTGTTCACCTTAAAATGACTTGGATTAGGTTCAGTAATATTTGTCTTAAATTAAGCAATATTGATTTGACTATAAGTAAAATTTGTCTGAATTTAAGACTCATTTCTGAAATTCAGGCAACGTGTTATTAATTTTAGACCAATATTGCTTAAATGAAGACAAATTTTACTAAATTTAATCCAAACCATTTTAAGGTGTAACAATTTTAAGTATTGTTTTTACTGTGCTGTTTCTATTTACCACACGCGGAAACGTAAAGATTATATTTAATATAATTTATTTCCCTATTTTTCTGAAAAAATGTCGCTCTCTCGCTCTCTCGTTACAAAAGAATGGCTGATTTATATTTTCATTTTCATTAACATCTGTTTTTATAAAACTATACTAAAATTCAAAAATAAAAATAACTGGTAAAAATTGACACTACATAAAAAAAAAAAACCTTCCAAACACCAAAATTTGTATTCTTTCACCAAACATTTGTTCACCAGTTTTCAATTCGAAATTGACTAAAATACTTTACAAGTAAATTTTTGTGTTTGATAGGTTTTGCAGTTTTTAATAAATCTCATCAGTCAATTAATATTAAGGTCAATTAATTAAGGTTTTTCTGTATTTAAATTATATATTTTATAATGAAGGTTTAAAAGTCATTATCATGGTAGTTTAAGAATCTAAAATTATTTTGTTTTTGTAAAATTATTTTTTTGAACAATTTTGCTCCTTTTTTGATTTCTTGGTTATTTTTTTCTTTTTGTAATTCTTTCGGCACTCGAAATTTTGTGAATTCATCATTTTCCCACTCTAAAATTATTCTTTTAAACGAGTTTAAAGGCCTCTTCGATTCATAGGAATCTATACATTCTTCTTCAGAAATGTCATCTGTAAATTTAATTGCCATTAGAAAAAAACCTTCTATGAGGAAGCAAAACGTAGATTAAAAAAAAATTGGTACATATTATATTTTACCGTAAATATAAATCGAATCCATTCATGTTTTATCAATGTTGTTATTAATAAAATTATCTTCTAAATATAAATTATACACTTATAAAGTATAAAATTGAGTATAAAATGGTTAAAAAAGACCAGTAACTTGAAGTAGCCAATGAAATTTGGACTATGTTAGATAAAAAAAGATAGTGAAAAAGTCAGTAAAAATGAATGAAGAGACGAGGACATGGAATCATTTTTCATTAAGAAGGTTCATTAAGAACGTTACGTTATATTTTGTTTTGATAAGTCATTTGATGTATTTGATATCTTTTCAACGTGTCAAACGTGTATATTATTACAAAATCATTGTAAGAATACAAGTATATAAATTATTTTCCAAAACGAAACAAATCGCAAAAATATTCAAGTAATTATTAATTCTTTTTAGATATTTGTTAGCAATTGATTTAACCTATGTTTGGATATCAGGAGAAAAAGTAAAAGGATTTTGGATAAAATAATAACAATAAAATACAAGGATAACAAAATGGATTAAACAGCAAGACTAAACAACAGATAAGGACTAAATATTTATAATATTTATTTTAAAATTTCATATTTTTGAATCTGCCCTTATGATTTCGTTCAGGTAAGCGGATTGTAAAGGAGTTATAATTTACAAATCCGTTATTATTCCAGCCTGAGTTAAGAGTCTGGTATTGCGAATGAGAAATGTGCCGGACGAAGGTGACACCTCTTTTCCTTGCAGGACCAATTTATCGAGAGAGAGAATAATGACCGTACGAGGCCCTGCAACTGTAGGGGAGGAAGATCCAATGTTGGTGGCGATCGATCTATAGTGAAAAAATATGCTCGCAAGCGAACGTAATTGCGATTTCGATGGTCAGCTCGATCGATTCTGTACGAGAATCGGAAGAAACGAAGAAACTATAGGGCGAGTCCCAAAAAAAAAAGATAAAAAAGAACATCATGGCTCGCGTGCCCCCGCGCAAATTTTCGCTGCATGCTTTGTGTCCACTTGTATAGTAGTAAATTCACTTCACACGAAAACGCTCCCGCTCATTTGCACGCACACTCACCATTCAATAGAAACTCACCTGAAGCTAATCGCCAGTTGAATTAATTCCAAGACTGAGAATGGCTTCTGCTCAGTCGTCACGAAATTGTTCGTATCCGGAAGTGGATGGATATCGTGGTCTTTCCTTATATCAGTCGTTATAAAATCTTTCTCGAATTATTCTTAACTTTCATGACACATTGTCCTAATTTCTGTATAAAAATTGTGATAATCCTCCAATATCCTCGGTTTTTGAATCATCATCGAAGTGATTGTCTGAAAAAAGTCAAAATTTAGGGAAAGGGATGGGCCAATATTATTAACTGTAGTTGTCATTATGGGAAGTTTTTGTCAATTCACAGAAAAAATTTGGTTCCTTTTATACACACAGAATGTTTTGTTTTTATACACACAGAATGTTTTGCTTTGTTTTTATACGCACAAAAATGTTTGGTTATTCTAACCAGTATTCCGGATAGGCTTTACTTAACATTCTTTTCCGTTTGTTTTAACCAGAATTGTCTTTGGAATTACCAGAATTTTTAGTAATTCGCCAAAATAACCAGAAAATCTGTTTAGAATAACTATTATTCTGATTGAGACAACCGGAAAGGAATGTTAAGAAGATCCTGACTGAAATTCTTGTTAGAATAACTGGATTTTTTTCTGAGTGCATTTAGTCTTCTTTTGATGTTTAAATGAACGAAATTTTTATTTGATTTCTTTTCGAACTCAAATTTGTTCTAAAATATTGGTTTAATAGCAAAGAAACTAATGCAATGATACAAAAACTCATGATGTGTATTTTTATTTGTAATTGAGCGATTGGGTGTAATAACAGTTTACTTGAATTTTCAGAAATTTTCCATTTTTTTCTATATAACTTCATGAAGAAAAAATAAAATACAAGTGACCTCTGGAAATAAAGTATTAGGCTGTTATTGCACCCAACCGTGCAATTGGAACAATATTTCAAGACAAATTCGAGTTAAAAAACCAAATTTTCTACATTTTAACATTAAAAATTTCAGATCCATCTTCTTTTATTATGAGCATTAATTTAGATTCCAGCTGTATCGTTTTATATTACGATAACTTCATAACTTTTCATTTTCATGCAAAACAGTTGATTGTTTGAAGCAAGTTTGGTTTTCTTTTACAATTAAAGTGGAATTAAAACAAAACCAAAATTGTTTTTTTGGTGGGCTGTTTTAAGACCAAATTAAGTTTCAAAGGAATGTCTAGTTTTTACTTAGCTAAGAAACTGTTATCGAACGTTATCGGGCAACCTCCATTATCTTCCGATTCGTGAAAACAGGACCTTTGTACGTGCTTATTTCCAGGTTAAGATAACCTTCATTAAGAAAAAGAGTTTCTGCCCTTTGGTACTGATTAACTTCAATAGGTAACGATATTCATTATTAAAAAAGCAACTCATGTTTTACAGGGAGAACAAAATTTGTTAAGTTACCAGAAGTCATCTGCTAAAACAGGGGTAGCAGATTTTTTCTGTTTCATTTACAGAAATTTTTATTAAGCCGTTGGATTTTACACGATTTTCTGTAAAATCAACAGCAGTATCTTTTAGGTTAACAGATTTCTAATTGAAAAAAAAATTGTTTACCTAACATAAATTTCTGTTGATTTTACAAAAAAGCGTGTAAAATTCGTCGGTTTCACAAAAATTTCTGTAAATATGACACAATTTTCTGTAAAATCAATAGAAGTATCTGTTAGGTTAAGAGATTTCTAATTTTTAAAAAATCTGTTTATCTAACATATATGTGCAAAAATCGATTTAACAGAAATTTTTGTAAATATAACACACTTTTCTGTAAAATCAACCGAAGTATCTATTAGGTTAAGAGATTTTTAATTTGAAAAAATCTGTTTACCTAACATAAGCGTGTAAATTCCTTCGGTTTAGCAGAAATTTCTATATATATATATATATATATATATAGAAAACACACTTTTCTGTAAATTCAACAGAAGTATCTGTTACGTTAACAGGTTTCTAATCTTTAAAACAATCTGTTTACCTAACAAAAGCGTGTAAATTCCTTCGGTTTAGCAGAAATTTCTGTATATATAACACACTTTTCTGTAAATTCAACAGAAGTATCTGTTACGTCAACAAATTTCTAATCTTTAAAACAATCTGTTTACGTAACAAATATTTTTGATAATTTTACAGAAAAGCGTGTAAAATCCGTAGGCTTAACAGATACTGTAAATAGAACAAAAAAATCTGCTGTCCCTACACTGAGAAAAATGGATATTAAGAATTATAATCTGGATATTTAACTATTGGACGACGATTTAGATATTATGGCTTAAAATTTAGATATTAGAGCTTAATATTTAGATATTGGGGCTTAACATTGAGATATTAAGGCTTAACAAGATGTTAAAGTTTAATATCTGGACGCTATACTTAATATACTGAATAATACTGGTTATTATCTAGATATTAATCCTTAGTATCTAGATGTCGAGCTTTAATATCTAGATGTTAAGCCGTAATATATAGATGTTAAGCCTTAATATACAGATCGTGGGTTACTAAATATTCAGATTATAATACTTAATATCCATTTTTCTCAGTGTATTTTAACAGACGACTTCTGTTAATTTAACAGATTTTTTTCTCCGTGTCTTAATCCAAATGATATATACTGTAAACAGTGACACATTGATGCCATTGGACTTTAGTTACCTTTAATGTAACAATTATATTAAAGCTCAAGCTAATATTGACAGATCCATCATCCTGTCTGACTATAGACTACCTTTACTACTTAACACTCGTTTCGTCATTAATATACTTTCAGTTCAAATTTTTCATTACACAGCTTATTTTTACACTTTCACTATCCCTGTCCACTAAAAATATTTCTTCTAAACTACCAAAAAGCTACATCTACTCAAGAATACTCCAAGATTTACATAATCAATTTTACTTTTCATGCATTTCTAGATATTAGTCATTCATTTTGTTTTAAGTAAGCTTGAGTCAGTATAATTAAAGTAATGTCAGTACCTTCAGATACTATTTTATTTTGCACAATATACTTTTAATTTAAAAAACTCTCTTTTTAAAAATAATCTACGAATTTAAATCAAATTATAAATATTTTGTAAACTATCGACTTGAATTACTTCAAAAGTGTTTTATAGCTGAATGATCTGTGGTTTCTCGAGCTGATGCTGTCAGTTCACTGAACGTGGTTTAAATGCGGGTTGGCGGTCTGGGAGAAAGGTAACCCTTCTGGGTTGAATATTCTGCGCAGACTCCTGGTTTCCTACAATATTTTGAGAGGTTGCCAAGGATGTGCTGCCACCAGTCGACAAGTTTAGTAACTGACTTTGTCGGGAATATTTTGTCCCTTCTTCACTCCTCTCACGTTCACTTGTAAAATTGCTCTTCTTTTTATGTTTTATTTATTTTTAATTTTCCGAATGCCAAGCTTTATAGCTCGATGCGTTTAAATTGCTTTTGAGTTTTTTATAGTGAAATAAAAAGCTTTCTTGTTAAATATACAGTACTTTGATCACTACTCGATGAACATCAAGAGGAGAGAAAATGCAAGAGTAAATGTGCGGATTTAAGTAATTATATTTTACAAACTTAAAATTTTTTTTACTACTGCTTGATACGTATAATAGGTGAAGCATGATGGAGAGAATGGCCCATTAAATATGGTGCCGCACGAGCGTTGTTGCGAAACAAGACATCTAACGAGGTGTAAGGAGAATCCCAAGCCTCAGGCTGAATTCTCGTAGAATGCAATTCCTCCACTCGGATACGGATTATTTGTATCGTGATTGGCGAAGAAAAGAAGAAAAAGACAATCGCCTGAAAAATGCATTCTTATGCAGAGTACCGATTACAGTTTAGGAGAACAATGCATAAACTTTGCTTCTTGATTTGAGATATTTTAATGACAAAGTATACAATCCAATCAAGAATAGTCATTGGTACAATACACTATCTCAGATTTAATACTGATTAGAAAAATTACTTTGCAATGTTTATAAAAGGAGTAAGTCTAAATGTATCTGAATATTTATGAAAGTAATAAGTCTAGATGTATCTGAATATACACTTTAGAATCTTTTATGGCATTGATGAAAAAGATAATAGCCCAGAAAGTGTTGTTCAGCCCACCAGGACAGCTGACAGGGTGTGCTGAATATTTATGCTGGAACTTTATAAGTTACGTGATTTGGTTTTCAGGTAATATTACGACGTGAGATTTAACGACTCTCTGAAGTCGTTAATTCAGCAGCACAGGGATACTCATCTGAAGTATAAACCATATTTCAAATAGCTCCTGCGTAAAGGGCAGAATGAAAATGTCAAATCCAGATTTTCTGTTTCGTTGAAATGCAGAAGGCGAGCGTGGAGGAAAACTGTTGTAGGAGGAACAAGTCCTACTTTAGAATAACATATCAAGTTTTTATTATTCCCTTATACATATTGGAAGAAGCAAAAGTCTGTTTCATAAATTTGCACATAGAAGTCTTAGTGAAATTTTGAACGATCAAGATCAGGTTTGATTGCGATCGATAGGTCTACAAAATCTTGAATTTATGATTTTCCGCCTCTGATATTTTCTTGCGAGTCAGATATGCTTTGTGCTGTCACGACCCATTGGTTGATATGCGCCATTTCTCTTCGTGTTTGATGTCCAAGAAAAGTGACTTTGGTAGGAGAAATCGCCTTCCAATATCGTTCGAGCTCGATTGATTTTTGATTTACTCGCAGCATGTAAGTAGTAGTAGACGCCTTTCTTCATTTCCTCTTTTTCGTAAGGGGAAAAGACAAGGGAGGGTCTCTCCGGTTGATGAATTATGCAGAGGCCACACATTAACGCGATTGGTCTGACATCTACAACGAGTCCTGCCACTTTTTGTGTTGTATTTTTCAATTTTTTGTAATCCACTAAGTAGATAAACATATACGATTCTTTAAATGAATTATGAAATTTCCGTGATGACGTGACCGGTCCGCTCGTTATTATTTCAGCAAACATCCACCTGACTTTTCAGTGACATTGAAGACTCGATCGATAGTGAAACGGTCGCAAAAATGTCTCCGTGGGAATGAAAGGCGCTAATTTCAAACTGTGCGAACTTACACAGTGGCCGGTAATGGAGAACGCCGCTTCATAATTGTAGGACGATTCCCAGCAGGCCTGAAGATTCGTATTAAGATTAAATTTCCGCTAATTTCATCCGCCGTACTGTTCGTAAAAACTTGGAACAATGTCTTTTTTTATTTACTTTGTGAGCAAGGGAGACGATTTCGAATCGAGAATAAAGTCTGAAAAAGTTTTTATGCAGAAGAAACTGTAAGAAGAACCTAAATTTAAATAAGGGTGAAAATAAAAAACTCGTAAATATTCACCTCATAATAATTAGTGTCGAAAAAATACTTTAAATTTCATTAAGGCATGTTTATAAATGATGTCGTAATTACATTGAAGAGTAAGTAATATCAATTTTCTTAAAGAATATTTTCCTATTTTCGTTCACCCACTTGAATATTATTATTCTTATATTATTATTCTTTTCTCTAATGTAAATTTATTTAAACTGCATGTTTAAAAAAATAAATTAGTTTTTACGGACAATATTTTCACATAAAACTTATCTTATAAAAAGTGCACTTATCCGGAAAAAATGGGGGACACGATGACATTGCAAAGATGTACGATTTTTGGAATTTGATGAAATTTTTTAATAACGGATTTCGTTTACATTTCCGACAGTTTTTCACGTAAACACTTCGTAAAATTCACGCCAAAATTCATTTATTTTATGGTTTAAATTTTAACTATAAGAAACTATTATTTTCATTTTAAAAAAAACAACAACAAAATGGACTCGTGACTAACGATGAAATTCAAATCTGGGAACTCATGAAAAGCTATTCGTAATATTTGGAAATTAAAATTGAAGCATCCGTAAAAATAACATTCTATGAACCAAACTTGCTTTTATTGAAATATATGTTCAATGTTTATAGTATGAAAGTGGACTCTAATTCAACAAATTTTCCTTCTACGACATAGTAGATATATCATAGATCAAACTATTGTATGACATCGATCAAAGTTTAATCAATTTGCGTTCACACTATGAACATAGATTTCAATAAAACATTTTGGTTTATAGAACGTTCTTTTAGCGGATTCTTCAGTTAGTAAAAGAACAAGAACGGGAACAATAACAAGAACAAGAAGAGGGACAATAAAAAAACAGGAAAAAGAACAAAAAGATGAACAAGGACAACAAAAACAGGTATAGAACAAGAACGAGGATAATGAAAAGGACAAGAAAAACAAGAACATCAAGAGATAGATCAAAAATAACAAAAACAACAAAAAACATTACAGGAACAGCATGAATAGGAAAAAGAATAAGAAAAAGTAAATGAACAATGAGAGCAGGAACAGAAACAAGGACAAGAAGAACAAGAACAACAAAACCAATAACTACAAAAGAAGCAAGAACAACTAGAAGAATATGAACAAGAAGAGGAACAGGAAGCAAAAGAACAAGGATAAGCACAAGGACAAGAAGAACAATAACTACAAGAACAAAAAAACAAAAAAAACTTCAAGAACAACAAGAATAACAAGAAGAACAAGAACAGCAAGAATAACGAGGACAAAAATACCAAGACGAACAAGAAAAGAAACAACAGCAAAAACAGGTACAAGAGCAAGGATAACGACCAGGACAAGAGCAACAAAAAATCGCTACGAGAACAACAAGAATAACAAGAACAGGAACAAGAAGAAGAAAGAAAGAAGAAAAGAAGAAGAAAAAGAAAAAGAACAACAAAAACAATAACTACAAGAACAGCAAGAACAACAAGAATAACAAAAAGAGGAACAACAAGGACAAGGAGATTATAAAGAATAAGAAAGCAATAACTACAAGAATAAGAAAGCAATAACTACAAGAATAGCAAGAACAGCAAGAGGAATATGGGCGAAAGAAGGAACAACAAAAACAAGGATAAGGACAAGGACAAGAAGAAAAAGAACAACAAAAACAATAACCACAAGAACAGCAGGATCAACTAGAAGAATATGAACAAGAAGGGGAACAAGAAGTAAAAGAACACGAATGAGAACAAGAAGAACAAGAACAACAAAACCAATAACTACAAGAACAACAAGAATAACAAGAATGGCAAGTAGAACAAGAACAACAAAACCAATAACTACAAGAACAAAAAATAAAAATTAAAGAATAACAAGAAAGACAAGAAAATCAAGAATAACAAGCTCAGGAAAAACAAGAAGAATAAGAAAAGAAACAACAGCAAGAACAAGGATAACAACAAGAACAAGAGCAACAACAAGGACAAGAGCAAAAAAATCGCTACAATAACACCAAGAATAACAAGAAGAGGAACAACAAGGACAAGGAGATCATCCAGAATAACAAAGCAATAACTACAAGAATATGAAGAACAGCAAGAGAAAAATGGACAAAAAAGGAACAACAAAAACAGGTACAAGAACAAGAACAGCTAAATCACTTTAAGAACAACAAGAATAGCAAGAAAAATAAGAATAAGCAGAGGAACAACAAGGACAAGAAGAACAAGAACAGGAGAAACTGTAACTACAATAACAGCAAGAGCAAAAGAACAAGAAGAAGAACAAGAACAAGGATAAGGACATGGATAAGAGGAACAAGAACAACAAGAGCTAGAACAAGGACAAAAAAATACTACAAGTACAACAAAAAAATAACTACAAGAACAACAAGAAAAACACTATTACAAGAACAATAAGAATTACAAGAAGAAGAGGAGAAGCAACAAGGACATGGGAAAGGAGAAGAAAAACAAGACCAACGAGTGCAACAGAGTAATAACTACAAAGACATCCACAAGAACATGAACAAGAAGGGAAACAACGAGAGCAAGAACAAAAAGATCTACAAGAACAACAGCCAGAATAAGAAAATCCAACATTTGATTGAAATTTTTTCGGAACAGATTTTCGTCGAGTATTTGATTTTCACCCATAAACATTTTTGTTTATAAACTATTTTTATAAATTTTTCACCTCAGGGACATTTCAAATTTATGAAATGGATCCAAATCCATTTCAATTTTGTTTTAGAAAGGTCTGAGTGCACCGAAGAAAATCCGGGGGGGAAAAAACAAAAGGACGTGACAAGTGACTTGAGTCGGGGCTTTTAGTTGCTTGAAATGTCAATTCCACCGATAAAGAGGAAAGTACATAGCAACTCTCGGACTCAGGCAGCATCGCCAAGCCAAATGTCGCCGAGAAATAATTAAGTAACCAGCCGATCGATTGTGGAGGAGGCGGAAAGACACGGGAGAAAGAGGAAACATCTAGATGAACGTGAAGACGGCGACGGAAGGTTGGAGGGTTGAAAAGCTAGTCTGAAATTCGCTAGCTGACAACTCAGTCAGTGACAGGCTGGCGAACGTATTAATAATAAATGCACACCCCATCCTAGTCACCCTTCCAAACTTCTATACCCCTTTACTTAGTCGCCTGCTTCCTGTTTGCTTGCCTGGTCTCTGCTTGCTTACTCATCGCCGCGTCGATCCAATCGCGCTCATCCGAGGATGTTGTCCTAATCGAAAGTGACAACAGGTAAATTCAAAAGCCGATATCTACACTCCTGCTCCGCGATGCTTTGCTAATTTCGTTTCTAATTTGGTCGTTCCAAAATTAATGTCAGTCAAAGCTAATCAAGAAATGTATTGGAGAGGGAAGTCTTTTTTTTTGCGTCTGGAGATTCACTTTTATTTTATCCAAGAGCTGGAAAAGCTGAGAGGTTCTCTCTTGGGACTATCAACTCTGAGAGTAAATATGTCATCTCGTTTCCACAAATAAGAAAGGTTGTGATGAGAAACTGGTTTCTTATCTCTGCAATAGAGGAAAATCATCCTACTTACCAGTGCTTGATCCGGAGAGAGGATTGCAAACTTCTTGAAACTTACGCTCTTACTTTTTATTGTGCTTATCTTCTTAGCCATCTGATCTGCTACTCGAAATATTGAATCAAAATCTGTACCGAAAAATCTATATCTTCTGATATTACTTGTCGAGAGGTCTTGAAAAGAAGACTTTTAGTCGCAAAGAATATAAAGAGATAGAGATTTACTGATATTCAAGGCGTTTTTCTGTGATTATTCATTTCAACTGTGAAAATGATTATTTCATCTGTGAAATTTATTTTTGTTAAACATTTATTGTTGTTTGTCTTCAAAGACATTTTTCACATCAACGAACAGAGAACGTTCATAAACGTTTTAACCAGAAAACTGACATTTGAGCAAACATTTGCAGAACTTCGTGATTTCAAAAGGTCATATGTACTTCTGTTTACAAGTTCAGCGAACCTCCGAGAACTCTAAACGTGAACTGAGCAATATTTACTCGATGTCAGAGTGAATCGATAAAGTCGATGGGGAAATACCACCCGAGGAAAGATGCAACGGTATTGAGACGCATAATGCAAATCAGGAACACTAACGAGGCACGACAAACCAGTAAGAAAGCGAAAGGTCCCTACATGTAGTCGGGCATGTTAATTACAGACAATTACAGAGTCAATAAATACTCTATTTATTACTCTCGGGCGACGACACACTCTCGGGTTCTGCGATCTATATATACTCATATATATGCATGAAGTTGTAGATCCTGATTTTATAACGGTACAATATCCACACATATAAATGTATACATATGTACTACAAATCTTTATTCAAACACTTTCATCTGCAGTAAAGTTCTATCTAAAAAATAGATTTAAAAAGATTTAAACAAATTTTATTTCATCAGAATTTTGGCTTATATTTAAACCCACCTTTTTTTGACAATGTCCTTTGGTATCCCATCGATTAAGAAAGGACGTGTAACAGGTTGTGTTGTATAAGAAAAAGATGTGATAACATATGTCACATATTAACAAGTTGTCTCATTAAATGATTTGGTACCCCGGTGCGATTCATTCCCTGCCAACGTCTACTTTATCAACAAATTTGAATAAACTTAAAAAATAAAGGAATAAAGGTATTCACTTATAATTGAGAGCCTGTCAGCACTTTGATAACATCGTAACCCTCCCGTTTTCCGCATATCGACAGTGTGAATCTTTACTTCTTGCATGAGCACGATTCACGTCATACAAACTTTGCAAACCGCTCGAGCTGATCGAAGAAAGACAGAGAGGCCCAAAAATAATTCGATAATCACTGCTTTCAGTTTCAACATTAATGATGCTGAAACGTTCCTATCCGATAATCCGACCATTCCAATAAATTTCAAACATTCCAATTGGAATCCGCAATAAGTAATGAAAATACCCAGTGTCAAGTTTAATATAACAAGTCACTGATTGTGAGTGGAGAACGTAATTTTAGATGTTGCAATTTTTATTAACCTAAGGTTTATCATCGATTTCTGATGTACCCGACGATGTCGATGCACTGCCAATGGCTATCTGAACGTATCTTCGGGCTCGAGTACCAAAACGTGTTTCTTGCCGAATAAAGGCCAAGGTAGAAAAGATATGATAAAAATAACGTATGTTATTGCTAACTGTGATCAACTCAAAGTACTGAGCGTGGGTATCCTGCTCGATAAACCGAGCTCTGGGTTTTTAGCTTTTTTCAAGTATGCCGTCCGGCGCCCCTCCCCCTCCATTATCGTAAATTTCCTCCAGTGACATTACTTCCCAATTAATATTTCTCGCGCTCGGAGTACGTATCACGAGAATGAACGTGAGCATAAATTTTTTTCGATATGTACGATGAATTCATGATTTCGCAACACTGATTGAATAATTTTATCTTAAGGTTCTTCAGGTAGGAATTCCAAAATAGCATTTTAAATTTTATCCTTATTTTGTATTTCTGTGCTTGAGACTTCTCACAAAAAGCAGTTTGTCTTTGCCTCTCAACGAAACCTTTTTACATTTTTTGCACAAACTCTGGAGACCAACCGAAAACACTATCATTCGGTAAAACACTTAGTCAAAAATTGTCAACGCTTTCTTTTTCATTCTTAAACTTAAAAACATTTTCTGGAATTAATCTAACTCCTAGAGTAAAAGTGTTTTGGCAAAAAATAGTTGCACTTCTGAAGAAAAATAATAATATAAAAAAACTTTCAACCCTAGAGTCTTTCGAAACCTTTTATCCTTTTAAAGTAATAAAATACTAGTAATAACTAGCAATAAATTCATAACAATTGTTATGAATTTATTACTTTTTATTTTAAAAACATTTTTTATGAATTTATTCTCGTAATAAAAGTAATAAAGTAATAGAACTAATCAAGTGATATAGGTTGTAACGGTTTCCTTTTGGCCAGGGATAATTTATGAATTTTTAAATGCATGATTTCAAAACAAAGTTTTTCAAGTCGATAATTAGAGTTATTTTAATTCAGAGTTCCTGGACTTTCAACTTATTCTGACAACATTTTTTAAGGTAATAATGCTAAAAAGCAATAAAGATATTTGTTTCTCCTCTTAAAGTAATTAAATTGCATTAAATAAGTAAAATAAATAAAAAATAAAAAATTAAATTAAATTAAATTCATAAAAACTGTTATGAATTTATTACTTAAGGAGGAAAAACAAATAACTTTAAAACTTTTTGATCTGAAGATTTTTTAAATTGCTTTTTAACTTTTTTACCTTTATTACTTTACAAGGAGAAAAAGAATAACAAACAAATAACAATGGTTATGAATTTATTACTTTAAGATGAGAAGAAACGAATTTAGACATTCAAATGCCTAAATTCTCATACCAACTTTTCAATGTAAAATAGAAGTTGTCGAAAAAACAATTAAAACGTAAAATTCTCAATCTCCTAATCTGTTCTACAATCACTCGTTTTTCATCCTTTCTCTAAAAGAATTTCCTATAAATAAACAAATTTTGAAATAAAATTTTTTTCCACTGCAAATTATCGTATTTTTCAGCAAAAAATATTTAAAAATGTCGACTAATCCGGAAATCACCCATTGTGTACTCTTACAATTACCATTCGAAAGTATCGGACCACCTGTTTTTTGTGAAATAAATAAATTCTCCTGATTTCAGTAATCTACTAGATATTGTAAAAATATTAAAATTTTCGATTTCTTTTATAATTTCAAATAACTTACAAAATAATTACCATTTTTAAATTCGCTGGGTTCATTCCAAATGTATGAGGAGAGCTATCAAATTTTTTCCTCAGATTCGACCAAAGGGTAAACTTGGCACAAAAAATGTATGAAAATTAAAATAAAGCGGTTTCTTAAAAAATTAAGTTGTTTAAAACATCAAGACGTTAATATTCCTGTTTATTTCCGTCTAATTAATTAAAATAGATTTTATACTAATTTTTAATATTTTTTATAGACAATTATACACTTTTCAAATTTTTCTAGCATTTTTGTGACAAATTCAGTGTTTGGCACGATGTACGGAAAAAATTGGTCAGTTCTTGTTCTAAATTTGGGAAATTTTATTAAGATATATCTTTACAATGAGCCCTAGAATATTTAAAAACGTTATTTATTCACTAAATTATTCAAATTAAGATTAAAAGGAATTTGAAAATTGTACTAATTTTACAATATTTTCTTAAAGAATTGTGAAAATTGCTTCATCATAGGCTTGTTTAACGCAGAATTTTGATAATTTTCGAGTTCATTGCGGAGAAAATGTTATCTGGTAAATTATTGAAAATAAAAAAAATTATTTATTTCACGAAAAACAGCTGGTTCGATTTTTAAGCAATAGTGTAATTGATAAAATTTTCAACGCCTAATCCGTTCTGCAACGGATTAAAAAATTCCTCTTCTCTTAAAAAATTTCTTAAAAATAAACAAATTCCGAGATCAAATTTTCTTCAACTGCAAATTATCATATTTTTTAATAAAAAGTATCAGAAAATGTCCAATAACACAGGAAACCACCTCTTTTGTACCCTTACACTAGAAAAATTTTTTAGAAACACCTAAATTGCGAGGCCCAGAATTTTTACGAGAAATTATTTTATATTCAGGAAAAAAGTGTCCAAAAAACTTCAATCTTTTGCAGCTTAAGTTTTTACAGAATAAAACGAATAATTCAAGTACAAGTACCAAAATTTCTGGGCGAAACATTTTTCAACGAAAAGTAGTATTAAATTGGTTGGAAAAGTGATATAATAGGGTCAAGTTAATTTTTGGATTAGATTACCAAAAAAGAAATCTTCTCGTTGCAATGTGATGTTAGTGCTTAATTCTTTTTGTATAAAACCGCAAAACTGGATATAAAATCCACTGGGATTGCCACAAAGCTGATAATGTTATCTAGAAACAATATTATGTACATAACTGCTAACGAGTCCACGTACACTTTAACGGTTAACGTTTTCGCATTGTCGCAACAGACCAAATACTCGTTTTTAATTAATTTTGTACAGATCTGTTCTCCTGATTATATTCTCTGTAATAACGAGTCGGTAATGAACTTTTTCGCAACGTGCGCAGATCGTCAGTTTTAACGAGACAGTGATCGAGTGTGAATGGTCCACAAGAAATAATTACTAACACACCACCGTTATTTTCATGGAAAATTAATTTTTTTAAAAACAATTATAATTTCTTCTAAAATCACAATGAGTATTGACCATCTTATTCGTATGTTATTTCAACCGACCGTTCAATTTTTCATTTCTGTCAACAATATTCATTATATGTCGTATTAAATTCGTTATTGACAATGCAGATTTAAAATTCATATGACGTATTTACGCTGACGAAATTTTCGTATTTATTTGAATATTTATTTTCACCCTGGATTATATTCTATAGAACAATGACTAAATTCGTTCAGGTAGTCGACCCGTTCATATCTCGATTTTATAGTCGAATAGAGTTCACCGAGTGCGTAGCAAAACCGAGGACCAAATCGCTCCCCGAAAAGTATTTCATTATCGAGATCATAGGAGGGTGAGTAATAATAAAATCACAGGAAAGCACCTTTCGTTCCGATCTCGTAAAGGGGAGTTTGCGTAAGAGTTTATTATAGAAGTTAAGAAAATTCCTAAGAATCTTGGATATAAAAACGCTAAAAAGCCAAGAGGGTCAAAAAACACCTGATAAGATGAAACAGAAGATCGATTGATGTATGGGATTTATTATTACGTTATGAAAAAGAAGGAAAAATTTTATGAGAATAAAACGCAGTTTAATAGAAAATATACAAAAGGTTCTTATAGAAAATCTTTCAATTAAAAATAATTCGAATTTATAAATACAATTTCAACTGTTCTGGAGAAAACACTTCCCTCTGTTGTTTCGTGAGCAATGGGTCATTGCTATCCGTTTCACGTACCAAACGGTCGGTATCCTCTGGGAAATTCGCTTCATCGAAATTTGGCACGCATCGAACTTAAAACCCTTGGCTCTTGGATACTTTGATTTCTTCCTCACGCTCATCAATTCAACAATTACTGAGACTCATGGGGTATTTTAGTTTTTTTAAAGAAAGAAATCCGAACAGGTTCTTTTAAAGAGACTATTAAAAGTTTATTGCAACCAATCTGGAAGTTAATTTTAACCAGGGTTTTATTAGGCTAAAGATGTCCTTGCCACAAGATATCACCACTCTACTTCTCTTAATTGGATGAGCTTTATTAACATAAAGGCCTATGTTCTCGACTAAATTTCCGGTGCATATATGACAATGTCGCAATGCAAACTATGTGTGCAAGCAACTACTTGTGTGTCTTCTCCACTTCGTATCGATACATTCCCTCCTCAAAGCATCCAATTTCATCGGCTTAAAAATTGATAGTTGGAAACTTGAAATATTTTACTTATTTAGTAATATAATGAGTTAACAGACTTGCTACAGGTCAGAAAATTCTGGAAAGTTAGGGAAAGTCTTGGAATTTAAAAATGGTCAGGGAAAGTCAGGAAAAACCTTCAAAGAGTCGGGGATTTTTTTTTTATTCTACTGATTATAGTTATACCTCAATAGTTATAATTACTATTTAACCATTATAATTATATCTCAATAGTTATAATTACAATTTAAAAATTATAATTATATAATTATATTATTCCAGGCTACTGGAAATTCTTATTCCTTTTTGAAAAAAAAGAAAATTTGTAAAATTGTAATCTATTCCGATGACACCCTTCACTCCATTATCAAGGTCAAAGCTTAAACTCTAAATATTTCAATTGTTTTTGTGTTTACAAAAAAATGTTTTGTATTTTTTTTCTAATTTTTTACGAAAAATTTAGTGCTCTTGTATAATTTTATATAAAAATATTTTTAATGCTATTTTTTATCGTTACTTTTTCTTCATATAATTAAAACTGCTATTGTTACTAGAAATGTAGATATTTACTAGGCAAGCGAATTCATTGGTACGTTATAAAATGTTTTCCTGGTTATTTAAAATCATTATTTATCATTTCTAATAATAATTATGTATTATTTATAATGATTAAATAAAGAGAATAAAATTTTATACTGCACTAATAAATTCATTTTAAAAAATATCTACATGCCTAGTAACACTAAGTCTTAATTATAAATGTAAAGAAAGTAAATAATGTTAAAAAATGGCACCAACAATATTTTTATATAAAATAATACATAATTAAATTTATAATAAAAAATGAAGAAAAAACTAGGAAACATTTTTTTTTATAAACACGAAAACAACAGAGATATGCAGTGTTTAACCTTTGACCTCGATGATGGAGTGCAAAGATGTCATCAGACTGGATTTCAAGTTTTTAAGAATTTTATTTTTTTTTTAAAGGAATAAGAATTTCCAGTAGCCCATTTCATTTTTAAAACTTTGACATTTCTGAGTCACTCTAATAATTATAATATTACAAAATTATAATATTATCAAGGATCACAATCAGTCCCTTATTCCCGTTTTTCTCCTTTTCCCCTATTATTCTCCAAATCTCCTAAAATCACTTTCTTTAGAGTTTCATTTTCCCCCTTTTTCCCCTTTTATATTCAAAGTTCCAAATATTTTTCCAAGAATTATGAAAAATAGAAACTTGTGACATTCAAAAGCTCGTTAAATGTTTTCTTAAACTTCACATAATTTTTTTCAAATTTTCAAAATCTGCGAAAGTCTCCTAAAATCTCTTAAAATCCATCAGAATATTTAAAATTCATTTAAAATCTTTAAAAATTCTCCAAAATATTTAAGACTGTTTCAGAATCTTCTACGTTCTCCTACAATAATATTATAAAATAATATCCCAAAATTCTTCAGTATTCTACAACATATACTAAACTCTTCCAAAATCTTCTAAAATTTTGTGACTACTTTCGTAACCTTCTACAATTTTTTACTGTATCTGCTAGAACTCTCCAAAGTCTGCAGAAGATTACTAAAATTTTCTAAAATTCTTTAGAATCTTCAAAACTGATCTGAAATCTGTAAAGATTCTCTAAAATATTCAAGACTGTTTTAAAATCTACAATCATTTTGATTCTTCTGGATTCTTTCATAATCTTTTAGAATCTTCTGGATTCTCTTATATCTTATTCTTATTCTCTAAAATCTTATATCTTAAACAATTCTTAATACCACCTTAAAGAATTCTTGAACCAATCTTAAAGAATTCCTAAAATTTTTTCAATATTCTATAAAATATACTAGAATATTCCAGAATTTTCTAAAAGCGTCTAAAATCTTCTGAAGTCTTCCATGATCTTCTAAAATCTTCTAGAATCCTCAAGAATATTCTAAAATTTACCGGAAGTTTTGATTGTTCAAATGAAAGACCTTTTTTTCTTAACTCAAATTTATCTATAAATATCGCTCAATCTACAAAATAAAAAAATATCATGAGCTTCTCAATCATTTCATTATCATTTCATTCTGTATCATTTCATATTAATAAACCAATATTTCAAAACAAGTTTGAGTTTAAAATAAAATCAAATAAAAATTTCGTTCATTTGAACGTTTAGAACTTCAAGCACATTATTCTGAACTGGTTTAGAATTTCCAGAATTCTGTAGAAACCTTTAGAACCCTCTCAAATCTATAAAAGACTCTAATAATAATCTTGAAGAATCTCGTAGACTATTCTTAGAATCTTCGTAAGATTTTTAGACTTTTTAAGCCTACAAAAAAAAGTCTGGAAGAGACTAGAAAATTTTAGAACTTTATGAAAGGTTTTGGAAGAAGCGGGAAGTCTCTGGGATTTGGTCTTGAGGATTTTTTAAAATTCTGGAGAATTACAGCTTTCTTCGCATTTTTAAAAGGAAAAAACTTCCCCCTTTTTTAAAAATCCTTTTTTTCGAAAAGAAAATCCCCTATTTTCCCTAAAATTGAACTACTGAACCACTGTGATCCCTGTATTATATAATTATAATTATAATTATAACGGTAGATAACGGCTAGGGAAAATGAAAACTTGGTCAGAGAAAAGTCAGAGAATCTCAGGGAATTTTTAAATTGGAATTTTCTTTCAACCTGGTTAAATATTACACGGTAAATCGCGGGACATTATTTTAATCTGCAGCGATATGATTTTGATCTGAAGTGGATCATTATTCTATTGTCACATTCTTTTGTTTTACTACTTATCATTTTGCTCTAGATTAAAATGATACGCAGGTAATTTCTGTGAATGTTCTAATTAATATTTTTAATGCAAGATGAAAAGCGAATCGTTTGTAGAGAAGACTTAAAGTTTTTGAATTTTATGAGTGCAGCAGTATAACGTTTGTATCTAAAGGTAATAATAATTAAACAAGATTTATTACGATTGTAATTTCTCGAAACAGTTGCAGTTAGACAGTGTTTATGAGATTTCGGAGCGGTGACGTCTCGAAGCTTCCGATACCACCCAGAAGATGGTCTCGAGATGAAACCAATTTTCGCCAGGCCCTATATAAATCAGGTCTTGTTACAACCGCGTTCGGAGACTCGCGAAGGATTCGCAAACCTTCTCTCTAAATGGGCTTTTAAACAGAGTTAAAAAGGGGATCAATATTTATTAGACGGTTTTCTAATGAAACATTTTAAATGCATGGAATTCTACTTCGACGATATGCTCCCCTTCGAAACCCTGTAACCCTCTGTTATTCTGTCTTTCTTCTCTCCATCCAGTAAGCTCTTTCCTCTCTCTCTGCACGTACGTTCAGAAAGTGAATCGTGGCCACTTGTCTCGTCTCGCACTACCAGATTCGCAAGAGATTAATCTCTGCGAAAAAAAAAGTACCAGAAATGTTATCTGATTTTTGCCTAAAAAATTAGGGAGTATTAATCAACATTCTGGAAACTTGCGAGTAATGAAATTTTCCAGTGATATTCACAGTTAAAAAGAATACATAAAATTGTTACACCTTAAAATGGTCTGAATTAAATTCAGTAAAATTTGTCTGGATTTAAGAAAAAATTAATTTGATTTTACGCAAAATTTGTCTGAATTTAAAACTCAATTCTGAAATTCAGGTAACGTAGTATTAAATTTAGATTAATATTCCTTAAATTAAGACAAATATTACTGAATTTAATCTAAACGATTTTAAAATGTAACAATTTTTAATATTCTCTTTTACTGTTTTTCCAAATTTTCCAAAAGTTTCTAGACTGACTCTAAGTTTCCCGGACTCTTTAAATGTCTTTCACAATTTTCCATTATCATATTTTCTAAACTCTTCCATAACCGTCTAATATCTTCTGAGTTTTCTAGAATATTTTCAAAAACCTTTTTTTTCTAGATTCTCCTATAAAATCTTATAAAATCTTAAAGAATCTCCCAAAATTATTTTATATTTTTAAAAATATACTAGACTCTTCCAGAATATGCTTAAGAATATGCGGAATTCTAAAATTCTGCAGAATCATATAGATTTAAATGTACAAAAAAATCCCGTACTGTGATACATTATGAACTCATGTTACTCCAATGAGGGTTCTAACACCCTTTTAAAATAATTTAAAATTACTAAATTGATCTTATTTTATAAAATAAACATTTTACCGCAGTTGATCAAAATTATAAATCGATAATTAATTATTTTAATAATAAGTCCGACGAATATAAAACCAGGTAAAACTTCTGTGATGATCGTCATATTGGAATTTGCAATCATACACTGTTTAATCACACCCCTGTTTAGTGGGGGTTTCGAGGATCGCCTGAATGGCCTTGGAATAAAATTGAAGGTCTCTCAACGTAAACCATGTCAGGGCCGTATGAACTATTTCTGTTGGATTTTTGTTATGAGTGAAAAGTATTTTTTAAATATAAGTTCAATTTAACGTTTACTTTAATTTTAAGTTTTACTTAGTTATTATTTATTAATTATTATATATAACGCATAACCAAAACACTGAAAACTAACTGAAGCGAACTGACGAAATTATCCGCTTAGGGTACTGTCCGCTTTGTAGCTACGGTACTTGCGAAACTCCGCTGAGCTCCGAGTTCAGTTTTCTTGTCCCCTTGGATCCCTTACCATTGGCGAGAATTCCTGGAACTCGTTTGCCGGCGGTAAATAAAACGGCGGAGCAGTGTATTTAAAAAATTACATTTGGCGGATTTATCATTAAAATAATGAATGAATCAGTTTGTACTTTTGGAAAATGATATAAGACATAACCGGAGTATTGGCGTCAATTGCGGTAAAAATTTTAGTTTTGTTAAATAAGATAAATTTAGTGATTTTAAATTATTTTAAAAGAGCGTTAGAACCCTCATTCGCATAACATGTTGTCATAATGTATCATATTTCCTTAAGAACTTTTAGACTGTTTTCAAAAGCTTTATAAAATTCTGTAGACTTTTCGAAACTCTTTAAAAAAAAAGTCTGGAAGAGGCTAGAAGATATTAGAAATTTAGGACATATTTAGGAAAATTTAGGATTTTTGAGGAGTCTAAAAGGATCTAAAACAGTCTAGAATATTTTGGAAAATTATAATCTCACTAAAAACATCTAAGATGCAAAAAACTACGTCAAGTAAAAAGTTATGAATACCAAGTAATATTAAAGAATATAATCTTATTTAAATTGTATTCATAATTAAGACATTAGGTTCTTGAACAGTGTTTTTTTAATAATTCACAGTGATCTTAATTTTTGTTTCTTACTGTTCAAATTGGGTATTATGTAAATTGGTTATTAGTATCTAAATGAAAAATTAATAAACTAAAGGACAAATAGTGTGTGAAAAAAGCCGTTTGAACAATGAAATGGCTTTTTAATGAAAAATAAAAATTTTCACTTTCATGAAAATTTCATTTCAAATTGAAATGAAAAATTAATAAACTAAAGAACAAATAATGCGCGAAAAAAGTCATTTCAACAATATGCTTTTTTATCTTTGAACAAATTAATTAGAATGAACCTGTTGTTGAACAGAATTAATGAAGGTACAGTTAAAGAAAATACAAATTTTATACAACATTTAATTTAATATTTTAAATTTATGTCGAAGACGTCAATGTAAAGTTTCCATTATTACCTATATATGATTAAAACCATACGATCAACATCTGTTAACACAATTCCATTATTACCATCCGATATGGAAGAAATATAATTTAATTTAATTGTTATAAACAATTTACATGAATAAATACTCCAACGTATCAATGCATCCAATGTATCAAGATAATTTTCCATGGAAAGAATTTGATTTTTTAATTGTTTAAATATGTGAATTACGGAAAAACTGATTAGGCGATTCGAATCAAGGGAAAAAATTACATAAAGTCCATGTATTAAACTATTTTTTTCTTCACCCAATTTGTTATGTAATATAAATAAACCCTCAAGCGGGTAATTGTTTATTTATACTATGTACATAACAAATTAGATGGAGAAAAAAATTATCCAGCACATGGACTTTATGTAGTTTTCTCCGCAGAATCGAATGGCGCAATCTGTTTTTCCGTTAATTCACATGCTTAAACAAATTTTTGAAATAAGTTTGGTTTAAACAATTGAAAAATCTGATCCTTTTTCGTAAAACATTTTCTTTTCATCAAATGCTCTCACCTCAATATTAATTTTTCTGGTATGACCATTGATCTACCCATGAGCCTTAATAGATTAAAAAATTGTTTATAACTTTATTAATTGTTTACAAATTTCCAATTTGTGACCATTTTTCGTCACTGATTACCATTTTTGTAAAAAATCACAACGATTGCAGTACAAAATAATTTTGTTCTTCAACAAACTAATACATTGGAGCATTTGTTCATATAAATTGTTTATAACAATTAAATAAAATTTGTATCTTCTTTAAATCTATGTTCATTAATTTTAATTAATAACAAGTTCATTTAAGTAATTTTTTTGGGGATAAAAAACAGGGATCCGAACGAAATTAAGGGCCATTTTTCGATATTTTCCAATTATTCCTTCAAATTCAAAATAGTTTGGCTAA
>JBAGKK010016052.1:0-11745 GCA_037177015.1 Euceroptres primus
GTTTTGCAAATTTAATACAGGATAGAGACTGAGTTTATAATTACTCACTCAAGTTTACAAAATGTTTTGAATTTTCGAGGAGCAATAGGGGGCAAATTTTGCAAATGAATTTTTTTAAACAAATTGCCGACCCGATCATGTTTTGCAAAATTTTATTTTATGTTCAACATATAAAAAAACAACTAAACAATTTTTTTGAAGACCTTCGGAATTTTTGTTAATTGATTAGCCATTTCCACTGGTCTATTTAGGTATTACCTGGGACTACAACTCACCCAAATTTCGTGACCCTCGTACAGTTCGTTTGCAAGTTATCATTAAAAGATAATTTTTGACACACACACATATACACACGGATAGACATTTTTTAAAAACATAATTTTCGGATTAGAATTAGTCCGAGAAATATAAAAAAAAGTGATTCGAAAATTTTCATCATGACAAAGCCTTTGATATTGATCTATCTGAATCAAAATTATTTATCTAAAAGTCTTTGTTTTCATTGACTTTTTGCAAAAATTTTTCGAAAAGGTAAAACTTATTGTCAGTTCGCTCCTGACAAGGTGAAAATCAAGTTTCGTGGATAGAAAACGACACAAAAAGTATTTTCAAAGTTTTAAAATAGAAGAAGTTTTGAAAATCCTTTGGTAAACTGTTTCACAGTAAATCCAGATATATTTTTTATCTGAAGTTGGATAAAAACGTTGCAAAAAATTGAAAACTACAATTATCCGACGTCGGATGATTTTTATCGGGAGGCTTATAAAAATTATCCGACGCCGGATAATTGTAGTTGTCTATTGTTTGCAACGTTTTTATCCAACTTCAGATAAAAAATATACCTGGGATTTACAGTGTTTCTTTCACTCTGATTTACCTTTTTTATCGTATATTTGCTCACATTTATTAAGAAATAAAAAAGTTATTATAAGTTACTTCGATGGAACCTAATAAAAATACGTAACGTTTTCTTAGACTCTTTCTTGGGTTGCGACGAAACTTCTGAATTTTGTTTCTTGAATCCGGAAGGAATGTATTGTGAGAAGTTTTTTCTTCAATTTTATGCCAAAACCGAACCCAAAAATACTATTGATTATTTATACCTTAGACACGAAAGTGCTTTATATGTAGAAAATTACCCATATGGATTGTGCTAACTTTTCATTAGTATTTTGTTCCTTTGTTTCCGAAACATAATTCTCTCGTAATTTCATTATTATCGACTGCTGTGTGCTCGTCCTAATGACGAGTTAGATTTGCATTCCATTCCATGATAATTAAGCAATCGCGCGCCAATCATCGTTCATGAGGCTCAACCCCAGTGCAAATTGATTCGTTTTGATATTCAATGCTGAGTCTTCCATGTATTCTCTGCGAGTTCCTGACTAATAAATCGAAATGCCTGGTTTTAGTATACATGTCGCTATATTCCAATAACTTTAGAAACTTTTAACAGTGATCGAACCGATCGATATTGATGCGTAGAGAGCAATTGTATCCACTTTGAATGATAGTTTTGAGCTGGAACCATTAATTCACATTTCAAACGGAAATGACTTTCGATAAAATTTGTGAATGAAATATTGACTTTATCTCTATATCAACCAATAATCAACCAACAAGCGTTATATATTATCAATAAATTTTTATTGCGAATGTTGAAAAGGATTGCTTTCAATAATAGTGCCTTCTAAAGTGCTAATTGATAATAAAGTTTACTGTTTTAAAAAGATAACGATTATTGGATGGAAGCTGAAGTTTCATCTTTAGCATTTAGTTTAAAAGACTGTAGAAAGCTTTAAATTTTTCTCAAGTTAAACTGCAATATCTGTGAATATATCGAGACAACCGTCGTCTCACGTCGATCTATTGGATCACGTATTAAACGACATAACCGTATTGTGACCGAGTTTCGAAATCCCCTTAGACCCATGTCAATTCTCCCGAATGAATACTATTTTCTTAAGAAATTCAACTTCCAGCAATATATTAAAAATATCTGCGTGTTATTTTTATTATTATTATGCTTATACAATTTCAAATGTTTATAAATAATTAGAATCTTTATAATACATTTTGTACTATCAGCACCGTAAAGTCGAAGAATTTTGCTTACTCTAGCCAAAATTCTGGTTAAAATAATCAAAATTTTGGCCACTATGACTAGAGAAAATATTAAGGGCATATATAACTAGAATTCTGGTTATTTCACAGAAAAAAGAAGGATAAATTTTACCTGGATTCCGGGGTAAAAATTACCTGCACAAAAAATTAACTTCACAGGATAAATTGTACCCACATATCGGTTAAATTTTCTTTGAGTTTTCTATGACAACACATGTATTTTGAAAGACGTGAAATTTTCTGAATAAAAATGTATCCTTCTAAAAAATTACCTGCAACAAATCTTATCCTCAGTTTTTTCTGTGTCTAACCCGACATTCTTTTGAGTGTAGATTTCATGAAATTAGCGACACACTTATGATTTTTTAATTATTATCTAGCAGGATTTGTAGTGCGTACCAACCTGAACAAGTAATTAGTCTAAATTACCCTAAACTCGACCAAACATGAATAAATTTAATGCTTTCAGCTTTCTGAGAAAGCCTGAAATCTAGGAAAATAATTTTAAACATCTACGGACGCAAATTTTCGACTAAAGTGTAAGCTTAGAAATAAGACAAGAAAGAGCAAAAAATCTTAATTTCTTAAACAGTTGTGAGGTTAAATAAAATTAATTAAATAATTTTATGGATGAAACTATTCTCAAAAGATAAAAATAATGCTTTGTCTGACCACACGTTTACCTTCACTACCTAAAATTGTTCCTGCCTTAGTTCATGACAAGTGGATTATGAGGATCAATATTTTTTCTACTTTCCTCAGATTTGAATAAATTTTTAGTGTTAATTATGAGTGAATAATAATCATAATACTTATAATAATCTTAATATCTAGTAAAGTGAACGTATCACAAAATCCGAAAAATATTTAGCTTTTCTTTTTCTGCCATTTTGTTTTGTGGTTACACAGTGCACCTGGATAAATAGATTAATGTTTAGTTTTCATCACCGCCAATATGATGACGCACGTCCCTCTTTCTATGACACCTTTCGCAAGCATTTTTATTTGCAATCTGTAGTGAATTGAAAATGATTGGGTATTATAATAACACAACCAATATTTTGAAAATATACCTGCTCTCATCTGAAATTTTCCCTGATTTAAATTAAAAGAGTTTAGAAAAGTCTGTTAATTTTTAATATTCAATAAAAACTCAATCGATTATCATAAAAGTGATTATGAATTTTAGAAAAATCAGTTTTTACAACAGAGAAGATCAGTGCCTTATTTTAATAATATTTCAATTATTATTTGAAAAGTAAAATATTGGAAAATCAAATTATATTAACGATTATAGTAAAGTACATGGAATTTAACGATCTTATCCGCATAGTTTAATGCACAGTTGCGAGGCATGAGTATTGAGTAAAAGACATGTAGAAAAGGATGAATCATATATCTGACCATTTTTTAAATTAAAAAATGGCAAAGATTGAAGTAGAAACTAAGTTTAAAGAAAATTTAGTACTCTCTAAATTTAAATCAGTGAAATTTCATTGGGAATCAGTGACTCCTTCGAAATCTAGAAAAAACTACCAAAATCTCCTGAAATCCTAAAAAATTTTTAAAACTTATTTGAAATCTGGTAAAATTCTACAGAAAATTCTACATTGTCAAAGTAGAATAAAACTTTTCAGAATCCTAGAGACTTTTTTCAAGATCCTCCAAATTCTTCTCAAATCTTACATAATTTTCAAACAAATTTTCGAATCTGTTAGAACTCTCAAGAATTTATTTCAGATTGATTGATAATCTTCCAGACTCTCTCAGAGACTTCTTAGTCTTAAAAAAAAATTCAGAAAATTATAAATCATTCTAGAATCTTTTAAGATCCTCTAAAAGATTCTGAACTCTTCCATAAACTTCTAGAATGTTCTTAGGTTTCTAGAATTCTCCAGAATCTTTTAGAATCCTCTAAAATCTAGAAAAGACTCTCGAAATTTTCTCAAATCTTTTAGAATCTTCAAAACTTATCTGAAAACTCTAAAATATTTGAGATTATTCAAGAATCTTCTGCAATCTTCTAGATTCTTCTGGATTCTTCCATATACTTTTAGAGCTTTTTGGGAACTCCTATAATAATCTTATAAGATCTTAAAGAATATTCTAAAATTCTTGATATTCTACAAAATGTGCTAGAGTGTTCCAGAATCTTCTAGAATCCTCCAGAATATTCTCTATAAAATTTTAAAGGTTTTTTTAAAATCTAGAAAAAAGATCTGGAAGAGAGTAGTAGATTTTAATTTATAGCTGAATTCAAAAGATTTTTGAGGATTCTAAAAGATTCTGAAACAGAATATTTTTGAAAATTGTATTAGATTTTGGGGTGTATTAGAAAATTTTGGAAGATTTTGGAAGACTTTGAAAAATTTTGGATATGTCTGGAAGAGTTCAAAAGAGCCTTGAAGATTTTAGAAGATCCTGTAGAAAATACTTAAAGATTTTTGAAGACTTTGGAAGAATCAGGAAGCCTCTGGAAGATTTTAAAAAATTCAGAAAAACCTAGAAAATTCTAAAGAATTTTAAGGGATTTCAGAGCATTTAACGAATTTACAGTACACTGATTAACGGATTGAGAGCACGGTTTCGGGGGTAGAGTGTTCTCAATCCAATTCAGGACCGCATATATAGTCTCTGAACGTACAAAAGTAAATGCGCAGAGAGTCGTGATGTAAACAACGTCTGGCGGCCCTGACTGCCCGAGCGATGTAGGCCGGTCAAGAGACGCTCGGGGGGTAGACAGAATCAGTGAAGCATGAACGGTGCGTTCGAGTTGTGTGCACTCAATCCGTTAATCAGTGTATTTAAAAATTTAAAATAGGTATTCTTGAAGATTCTAAAAGGTTGTCGAAAGTTATATGTAGAATATTTCATGAAGGATTTTATAAAATCCTAGAGAGATCCAAAGATTTAGAAAGTCTCAAAATTTATGAATTACTCTTGAGATTTTAGACGGAAATCTAAGATTTTTGAGGACTTTTTTTAAGATTCTGGAGAATTTCAGCAGACTTGTTTCGGAAATTCGTTTTGTTGAAAATTTGAAAATTCGTCAATTTTACAATTTATTATGCGGAAATTTAAATACTTGTCTGCAGTTTTTGCCGCCGAAAGTTTTATATTAATATTACAGATATTTTTTCCTCCTTCTTGTAAAACGACAATAAAATCAGAAGCAAACAATGAAGCTTAAAATCTAAGGATTGGTTTTGTTAATCAAATTTAAGTTTTCTTATAAAAATGTTGCTTCTATTAACATTTATTTGCTTTTTTGGTATTTTTAAAACCAACAAAATTTCCCCTTTTTCTAAAAAGAAATCCTGTATTTCCGCTAAAATTGAACTACCTACTGAACTGCTGTGATCTCTGACATAATAAAATGCCTTAATTATTATTGATCACTTCCTACATTTATTTTTAATGTTATTCATGAAAGAGAGGGCTTATTATTTTATTTATTTTCAGAAAATAGTTTCGCTATAAGCGAAACTTTGTGTGTCACTTTTTGGTCACTTTTTAAAAAAGAATGGTCACTTTTTCAACTTTTTTCAAACTCAAACGTTGTTGGCAGGCCTAAATCAGTGAAATTTCACTGATTCAAATTCAGATCTTTAGTACTGTTTATTCGTCACGGCCTACTTTTGAATGGCCTGGACTGAGCCGTGGTACCGGCCTTTCCAACCCCTTTTGAGTCGGAGGAAGAGAAAGAAGTCTGGGGGAGCGACATCTGGGCTGTAGGGTGGCTGGGGAAGCGTTGGAACACGGTGTTTAGCCAGGTAGTCCATGACCGCGAAGGCGGTGTGGCTCGGCGCATTGTCATGGTGGAGCTGGGGAAGGTGCAAATTTAAGGTGCAATTTTAGGTGCAATTTTTTTTTGAGCAAATTTGAGAGTTCAGATATCATCCACACACTCAATCTGCGGTCAGAGCTCAAAAGGTTTTTCACTTTCACCAAGTTCTCGTCACTTTTGCTCGTTGAAGGGCGTCCCTGAGCGTTGATCGTCCTCAACTTGCTCTCTTCCCTCGCGAAACAACTTGTGCCACTCAAAAACACTTGATCGACCCATGGCATCATCCCCGTAAGCTCTTTTGATCATTTTATGGGCTTCACTCGCGGTTTTACCGAGTTTGAAGCAAAACTTTATCGCGTAACGCTGCTCGAGTAAACGGTTCATCGCGAAACGTGACGAGGCACCTTGACTGGGGTTCACGTTAAAATCCCCCCCCCCCCCCAGAGGCTCGAAGGCGATTGGCGACCGGTGCGCTGCTTAGCTAAGACCCCCCACAACTCGACCCATGCAAAAAGGTTCCCCTCCGTCGCTCTGTCTGGGCGGAAAAAATTCAGTCCGACTACTTTCCGGACAGACCCTGTAACTCTCTATAGATTAAAAATTGTGGAACAATTGTAAATTACGAAAACAACAATTTTTTCCTTGCTTGAAACTCTTTTGTAGAAAAACTTATTGTATTTTTTGGATAAAAAACGTTCGTTGATTCAACACAATTAATAGAAGAAATTAATACGCAATTATAAACTGGAAAGACAATAACGTAACAATATGATAAATAACAAAGGAAGTACGATGACATTTCGATCAACGCATTACTTGTAGATCGTCATAAGTCCTTTCTTTAACGTTAATAATGTTAATAATTATTTATAATATTATTAATAATATTAATACATTAATAACATTAATACTATTTATAATATTATTTATATTGATAATAATTATTAACATTAATACTATGTATAATATTATTTATATTTATAATAATTAATAATTATTGTTAATAATTTATTATTATTATTATTCTTTTATCTATATACGATTTGTATATTGAGGAACATTCTCGATGTTTCGAAATTAAATGCCCGAATAGATTAGACTAGATTAGAACGTTATTTGGCTGAAGTTACCAGAGATCTGGATAACTCGACTCCAGCAGAGCAGTACGTATTTAGAGAGCAATGTACCTGATTAAGTTAAAGGCATCTCTTGGACAAGTGATCATAATACACGTAGTTTCATACACGTTTAGCGCGCATGAACAACTGATGAGATTATGGTCGAATTCTGCACGACCTGCTTTGTTCATCGCAATTTACAGAAGTTAAACTTGCTTCAATAATAAAATAACTCTAACCATAAATTTTAAATTAAAAATAAACTTTGTTAATTTTTTTGTTTTACAAGTGCATTATAATGTTCAAAATATATAAAATACATCAATTTCATGCTTGGGCAATTCTGAATCAAATATTTCAAACAGAATGCAAATTCAAGTCGAATCGTGAGATTAAATAATAATAATGAGAATTTACTACTCATTTACATTTACTACTCAGTTTACCAAAGCGATTTCAAATATTTCGGATGTGCAATACAATTTTATTTATCCCCTTTTCCGAATTAATTAGCTATCGCGTAATGATAAATTTTACAGTAGATTTGATCTCGTGTTTTACAAAATAATGACCCTAAATAATAATTCTTTATTGGACCAATAATGATATTTAAAATTTCAAAATTTTAAATATGAGGTAAAAATAGTGGAAATTAATTGGTCGAAGCTCTTGCACAAAGTTCCGAAATTCACAACTGTTCAAAACATTGTCTGCATGTTTAATGAAGTCAAAATTAACTAAATGCCATATGGCACATCATCTACTGGTAGAAACTTCCCCTACCCTTTTGCAGTCCCTACAACGCTCTACATAAACAAGACCAGCGATCTAACAATAATTCATGTTCTCAACCCCAACTTGCAGCAACATTATAGTAGAGGCGAATGGTCAGGCGAACTCGATAATTACGTAAATACCAACATTCTCCAGTGGTATTCACGACCTCAGTAGTCAAAATGCTCTAAAAATTCATTTTTGAATTATATTCTTTTGCATAAATAATGATATTAGAGAAGGTCGAAAAAACATTTACAAATACAAAAACAGTTTATATAGATTTAAGACTAACATATATTTAATAAAAACAATTGAAATTTTAAAAATTCAGGACCTTACCAAAATGATTAATTCTTCTCAATTTTTTTAGATAGGTACTTACATTTGGAGTGTAAGAAAGTTTCCAGACTCTACAAGAAATTTTAGTATAACTAAAAGGTTTCAATATTTAGTTTCATTTCACAGGGGCGGGAAAAATGAGATTCTCTCTTAGGTAAAGTCAAATTAGGAAACCACTTAAATTTACACAAATTGGAGATATTGTGTAGATAAGAGAAATAAAATTAACATAGCGATTTTTCGGAAACCCTGAGAATAACAAATTTTTTAAACTTACGAGCATTTTGGTTCTGTAGAACCTCATTAATGTTGTTTTTTAAATTTTACCCTTAAAAATAACACTTTTTATTGATAGACTGTTTTTGATTGCTAAAATTTTTCTTCGACACAATTTTGTCATATTCATTTTGATATTACATATCATATTATTAATATTACATCTTATTCTTAATAATATTCATCCATAATTTACAGTGATTTAGGCACTAAAAATCAATCCAAATCTGAAAAAGTGGAAAAAATACTGATCCACATTGTTATGGACTCAAACATCAGCAATTTTAAGTAGTAAAGGTAGGCGTGTGGTCAGATAAAGTCTCAAAAAGTTTTATTTGTAGCGAAAAAAATAGTTTAAGCCATAATTGGTTATTTAAAAAAATATTATTTGGATTTCAAGAAATTTTAAGGTGATCAACTAATTTCAAAATGATGAACTGCAAAATTAATTCATCACTGAAATAATTTAAATAAAAACGTACCAAATAGAGTTATAAAAATCTTTTAAGGATTAAAAGAACAATTAGTTGTTAACATTTAATTAAATTATTGGTAATAAAAGGTAATAAATAATTTTTTTATTTATAAAAAGTTGTTCTATATTACAAAAAATTATTTAATAAAAATTACGGCTTTTGTTTAAAATGGAAGAGAAAATACTAAAATCAAAGAAAAGACATTATTTTTGAAGAAACAATTATTACCCATCCTAATTCTTAAACCCAGTCTATTTTTTTAAAGTTCGTTTCATTTTATTTTTAATTTGATTACAAATTAATAATTGAATTGACACAATACAAACGAAAAAAAATACCAAAAATAAAATTTTTTAGGAGAGCTCAAAAATGATTCCACTTTTTTGATTGTTAGTTTAAAAATATAATAAAATTAGGAATTCAGTATTGTATATTCATTACAAGCAATTTAAGTCCAATTATGGATTAATTAAAATGTTTTATTAAGTTTTAATTAAATTATCAGCAAACTTTGTAGCTTCTATCTTGGTAACGAAGTGACAATAAGATTCATTATAGCTTCCTTGATTTGTCGTTCTACTTGAATGACATAAGCCTTTTTGCACAATCTCGAGTAATGATGTCGCCTAACAATAAAAATAAAAATTTTCTACACCAAACAAATTATTTCGTAAATATCATTTCTTGCAAATTTCCTGCGATTTTAATGAAATAATGAATGAAGTGTAAATATGAAAAGCGAATAATGAAAGAATTGTGCAATGGCGTCTCTTATTGAACGAGAGCAAGTAATTTTCTGCTTCAAAGGAATCGTAATGTGCAAATTTAACGCAAATATTCACTTTTAATTTAAAATGCAATTCTATAGGTAAATTCGATATTGGCGAGACAGAAAACCATAAATTCTAAATTCTCTTGCAATGTCATTTAAGCATTCATTAACCCTTAATCACTTAAGGGCGTGTGATACGTTATGATGTCACGAATTACCGACGGGTTATAAAAAATATTCGGCAATCCTATTTTAAAAAAAAAAAAGATATTAAGTTGAAACTTAAGAGAATGATAGAAAATATGATAATATGATATAACCCGTCGGTAATTCGTGACATCATAACGCATTACACCCCCTTAAGACCATTTACAGACGGTCATCATTTTTTTCGATTTCCTCGAATTTCCATGTAATAAACTTAAAATTCTGCAATATAAATATGCGGATTGGATCAAAGTGGAGTATTCCGCATCTCGCAAGGTGGTTATAAGTAATCGTATACTCAATAGATGCCGAAAAAACTCAAAAAATTAAAAAAAAACTTTTATTGCGGAAAACTGTAAACAATAGACCATATATTATTCCTGAATTTTTTCACAATTTTGAGACAACGGGAAAAGGGTCTGGTGGCTAAAGGGTTAAGAATGAACTTTATATTAGATGAAGTTGATTTACTTTTGAGTAGAGTATTTTAAGATAATTTTATTGAACAATTTACATAATAAGGATATAGAGTTTATAATACGAGACCCTAAAATTATTATCAGTAGGTTCTCTACTTTTTCTATCTTAAAATTCAATCATTTATTTTAATTAAGTAGAAAGTACCTTCGACTCTTTTGGCCTTAAATCTATTTTGTCAATAGCTTATTATTTTCTTTTGCAAAAATTATCTTTTTTGACATTTTTCGCAGAGTATATGATCCAAAAAAATCTACCCTGAATTGTAACTAATTACATTTAATTTTTATTTAAGTCATTTATAGTATAAAGAATGCATTTAATTTTATTTATCCTCGATTAAAAGACTTTCACATGTTGCTTTTAATTCTTTTTTAGAATTTTCAGTTTTCTCTCTGAACGTGTACTGTCAGGAATTTGGAAGAATATTAAATAGAAGAAGAATATTAATATTAATATTATATATTAAAAATAAAGTGTTTAAAAAAAATTTTTGTTTTGAATTTTGCTCACCATTGATCGTTTTCCTGTGAGGTTTCCAGAAAAAGTGAACACGTATTTTTTTTGAAATCGATTAATATTAACACGTGGCGTACGGCCCCTGAAGTTTCCCATAAGATTAACATGAGCAAAAAACAAATCTTTGTAATTTTTTTTTAGACGAGAAAATATATAATTAACCATAGTCAATATTTTTGCCATTTGAAGAAAAATCTTCAAGGAATATAATTCTATCATTGATTTTTAATTTCATCTCTCATAAACCCTTTTTATTATGCTCCAAAATCCACCCCCATAACAGAGTAATCATAGTTTCGTAGAATATTGACATTGATTATCACCTTTTTCCCATTTTTCTTTCTCAGATCCATATTAATGGATAAATCATACGATTTTATTTAATTTTTAATTAATTTGTTATTGTTTAAACCATTTTTATTCCTTTAAATAATTCATTTTTTCACAAATATTGTAAATAAGGGTGTTTTCTCAAGCCAACAAGCTAATTAATTAATATGAAGAGTGAATAAATACATTTCAGCTGTTTTTTAAATTGTTTAAATAACGTTTAATTGTTGAACTGTTGAAATGTAACTTCTAACAATATTCTTTTAGAATAATGCTAGAAAGTTGCAGATTTTTCTAAAATTTTCCACCTTTTGTCCACTGTTCAATTAGAGTGAGGTAATAATTATTTCAAGTTAACAAACATAACACAGCCACACAAGAAAAAATTCTGGCACTTTTGACGAGACACATGTATTCCTACGTATTTTGATACGCTGAATCCAAATCTGAGGTCAAAATAGCACCATTCACGATTGGTTTTCGACATAACCTCAAAAAACCGTACTTTGGAGTATATGATGGAAAAACATGTTTTTTTTACGG
>JBAGKK010016071.1:0-11744 GCA_037177015.1 Euceroptres primus
GAAGCTTCAGGGACTGAGCGCCACGTGTTAATAGTAACTGATTTTAAAAAAACAGTAAAACTGGCTTTCAAAACTCATAATTACCAACCACTGCAATCGCTATGTAAATATATTAGTTGTCTCAAGTATAGGAAGTGATTAATTTCCTTCTCGAAAGCGATTTTCTATTAATTGTGCAAGGGACTTTTAATTAACCAATTTAAAAATATCATCTTTCTTGATATACAATTTCCTTTTCAATCTTGCAAATAAAAAGTAAAGGTTCGTGATTTTTTATTTTAAAATGGTATATTTTAATTCAAGTTGCATAATTGTTGACACTTTTCGTGACGTTTTGCAAATAATTAATGTCTTCGAGGACGAGAATAATATGAATTAGTAAGGAGAAAGTCTTGAGTGTTCACGTCTAACCCGAGACTGTGATTTGCTGATAATTGCGAGATTATCAGCTTGGATAATTGCAAATTGTGTAGTTGCTTCGGAAATATAGGGTTTTATTTTATTTTGAGTGATTATAACGCCTGCTCGGAAGATGATCGACAGATATGCGGGGGAAATTACGTCATGAAATAACCAATCATCTGATGCAGTTGTTGGGTAGTCGTGCATAGGTATATATATACTACAGAAAGTGGCAGTATAACTTTAAAGTTTAAAGTGTAAGCTTGAGGCCACCTGTTTTATGTCCAACTTCGATGTCCATCTCGGAGAGCCGTAAAGCCGATTAACCCAGATGTACTGCTATGTCTATACATAATCCCTTTGGGTCGGTCACCGTTATTACATTATGATTACCATGAAATGTATTCCTCAAAAAAAAAAGAAAAAAAGTCACAAATGGCATGCTTGCAATCGTAAATCTTCAAGATGAAAATTAATTAAAAATTAAAAACCTTTCTCATTGAGATGAATACATTTTTAAAACATGGGTTAAAATTGTAGAAAATATGTTTGGTTAATTAAAACAAACGGTTCAATTAAACAAATGATTTGATTAATTTAAATAAAAATTTGTTTAAATTTGTTCTTGTATAATTATTATAGATTTGCATTTAACTATTTGTTTTTAATACTGATAGTAAAATGAACGTTGAAAATGAACCGGTGCGGTGGGTGAAAGTGATTTCAATGGAGCAAATTTCCTGCCGTGACAATATCACCGCCGATCCTAGTAATTAAAAAGTGCCTCTATAACCGGTAGTATTTCTTAACTACTGTCACGTACGTACATTCAACCCATTCTCAGTCTGGGTATGTCGATTAGAAACAATAAGAGTACACGCCTCGTGCGACAATGTCGACGCCCATTTTGCATTGTAGGTAATTAGTTTGACTCACGATTATTCTGATAATCTCTCGTGTCAAGAAAGCTTGAACTCCATTTATTATTGTATGCATTTCTAATTGTATGCTCGTGATATTCTTTATAACAAGTAACATTCGAAGATATGATTAATAATAATATAGTATATAAATTTAGAATACATATATATCTATTCCCCTTTCTTCTCTATTTTCTCCCTATTTTTCTCAAGATTCCCTAAAATCCCTATTTTTGAGACGCTTTTCCTTTTTTTATTCAAAGTTCCGAATAATTTTTTAAGAATTATAATAAATAGAAACTTAAGACATTCAAAAACGCATGTCATAATATTAAAACCTTACTCTCTAAATCTGAATTAGTGAAAAGTCGGTCACTAATTCACTTTAATGAACATTTCTGCTAATTATTAGTAGTTTTTAACTAAAGCTTTAATGAAATTTTCAAAACTACTAAAAAAATAGTGAAAAACAACTAATAATTAGTAGAAATTGTCACTAAAGTAAATTAGTGACCAATTTTTCACTAATTCAGATTTAGAGAGTAGAGCTTAGAGATCCAGAATCTTCTAGGAAGTTCAAAAATTTTCCCAATTTTTCTAGTATTTTCTAGACTGTCTCGAAATCTTCCAGACTTTTTCAATGTCTCAGAATTTTCTATAATAAAATCTTCTTTTAAACACTTCCAAAACCATCTAATATCTTCTAGGTTTTCTAGATTATTTTTTTTCTAGGTTCTCCTATTATTTATAAAATCTTAAAAAATCTCCTAAAATTCTTCAATATTTAAAAAAATATACCAGTCTGTTTCAAAATCTTCTAGAATATTCAAGAATATTCTGAACTTCATAATTTCCAGAATTCCGCAGAATCATTTAGATTCTTTACAAAAAAACTCCCATAATCTTTGAGAACCTTCTAGACTGTTTTCAGAATCTTTCTAAAATTCTGTAGACTTTTCGAAACTCTTCAAAACAAAAAGTCTGAAAGAGACTAAAAGATATTAGAAGTATAGAGCAGAATTCAAAAGAGTTTTGAGGATTCTGAAAGATTCTGAAATAGTCTAAAATATTTTGATATTAGGTCTTGGGGTGATTTTGAAAATTTTAGAAAATTTTAAAACTCTGACAAAGTCTGTATGAGTTTTAAAAAATCCTGGGAAATTTTGGCAGGATCTAGACAATGCTGGAGGGTTTTAGAAAATTCTGGAAGAATCAAGAAATCTCTGGAAGATTCTAAAACATTATAAAAAATCTTGAAGATTCTAGAAGATTTTTGAAATATTTTAGGAGATTTAACGAACCTACAAGTACATGGTAAATTAAAAATATTTGAGAAAATTCTAGAAGATTGTCGAAAAATCCAGAAGATTTCATGAAAGACTTTAGAAAACTCTAGAGAGTTCCAAAGGTTCTGAAAGTTTAGTTCACTCAGAAAATGGTTTTTTACATTTAAGCAAATTTTTTAAAAAATCAAAAATATAATTGCAATGCTATGGGGTCCAAAAACTTTTTTTTTTATTCAAACAAATATTATTTGAATAAAAAAAGGTTTTGTTTGAATCAAACTTTTTTCTGATAAAAAAAAATATATATTTTTTAATATACCTAAACAAATTTTTATATTAGAATCAAGAAAAAGAGGTTAAAAACGATTTTTTAAAACTTAAAACTTAATTTTCTCTGAGTCCTTGTGGAGTATTTTATTAGATTTTAGACAGGGATGTAAGACGTTTGAGGATTTTTTTTAGATTCTGGAGAATTTTGAGACTTATTTCAGAAATCTGTTTTGTTGAAAATCTAAAAATGTGCTAATTTCATGATATTCATAAATCTAAATTCTTGTCAGCAATTTTAGCAGCCGAAAATTTTTATGTGCCATTAATTTTTACTCGACAAATTTTTTGTTCGGAAATATTTGCTGTCGGAATTTCTCTCTTTCGTTAACTTCAACCTGTCATTACAATTTTTTTTCGGGAATATATAAAGCCTCTGATAATATTTTTATGATTTAATTGCTAGTTGAGTTGCAGTCAACATAATTTTTTTTTTATTAATGAAAGTTGAGTTTTCTTATAAAAGTGTTGTATTTATTAACTTTTATTGACTTTCTTGGTATTTTTAAAAGAATCAAATTTCCCCATTTTTTCGAAAAAGAAATCTCCTATTTTCTCTAAAATTAAACTTCTGAACCGCTGTGATCCCTGAATTTAGAGTACATTATATAATTAATTATAGCATCTAGTATTGTATTGGAAGCATCTATTCAGTGTTGCATAAATTACTCAAAGGGGAAAAAGTAAAAGAAAGTTAAAAAATAAGAGTTTCAGAAAGGAGAAAACGCACTTGAAAACTACTGTAAGGAGTCGAGTAATAAAAAGTGTATAATTTTTGTTGTTGAAGATTAGCTGAAAAGCGGTTATCTGTAAAATCGTAAAGTACGTGCATTAACAATATCGTAATCGATGTTATATGCTCGTTCGTAATATGTAATCATAACCGAGTGTCACTCAACATTTAGCATCGTTAGCCACGTAATAATTGCCTAATAATTCTAGTACTTTCCTTTACCTCGTACATTAACTCTAGAGCCAATTATCTGCCCTGAGAGATAATCACTTCTCGAAAGCTTGTAATTTTACTTATTATACAAAATAGTCGGTTAGACTACTTCTTCCTCAAGAAATTTATTTTTGAACTCTCATTCTTTTATGCCACAATGAAAAAAAGCCAAATTTTTAAAGTGGAGGATCTGAATACACAAAATTATTCAAATAAAAAAAAGGATCACCTTATCTTAAATGGGATTTTCAATGAAGAGATGCTGTTCTTAAATACTGATGCGTAATACGGATAATGCTATGTGTTACAGTGATTTGCGCAGCAATCGTTTGTCTGGATCAACAAACGGGACGTATTAAGACTAACAGTATATTTATTAATGCCAATCGTTTCATGGTCGCCGTGTACTTAGGACAAATTTATACCTTATGGCATTAACCATTTGCACCGAATGAATCGCGACTATGCATCTCTCGAGGTGAGAAAGAGAAAGAGATTTATGTGCATCAGATTACAAGATTCACTCTCGTTTTAAATGTAATTATGTTTGATGCTCTTTTGAAGAAAAAGATTTAGATTTATTACTATAAAATTAACATAATAATTTTTACGCATAACTGATGAATATTAAGTGTTCGCGACGCAGTAGTATATCTCATAATTACAGAAATTATTAATAAACAATCATAAGGAAATGAAATGTCAAGGCGAAACTGAAAAGAAAAACGCACTCGTTCAATTAACCGCTCAATCAGTTAATTGAGAAAAAAGCCGAGGGTGATAAATTTCAGGAAGACGTGCAAGGTGGTACGGACATAAATTTATGGATGTACTGAAGGTGTCACGGTGTTAACGTCCGTGACGACTGCCGTTTCATGTCTCCATATTAGAGCAGGATAAGCTAATCTGTTCAAGTGTCAAGTTAGGGGAGCTCATTGCATGCATAACTTGCCTCTAATAATAATAAACTCACTACCCATTACAAAAAACTCTCTGACGAATGACGGGAGTAAAATCTGAGCGAGTTGCATATCCTAGAATTAAATTGCAGGGGGTATAATGGTGTATATGTGGGCAAGAAAAGACTTCGATCTCCAGAGTACTTTAATAGATATTACTCAAAATAATACTTGAAGTAACAACTTCTGATCGAAATAACTGATCGAAAGAGATTAAAACATTTTATCGTTTAATAAGCACACGTCATGATCCCACACATAGATGAGGAAGAATTACTGAGATTGACAACATCCGTGAGATATGTATTATTATTTGTGATGGCGTGACGAATGCAAAGTGTTTTGCTGACTTTTTAAATATTTTTTTTAGTTTAACTGTTTATGCGAGATACTTCTATAATAAACAATTGAAAGAATAGGAAGAAATAGAATTCATGAGAGTGACAGGTCGTTTAAAGCCACTTGCAGTTAGAACCTCACGTTCTTTTCAATATTTTTTTACGTGCACCTTCAAGAGGTCTTTAACGACATTTTCGAGTCTTCAGTTATTTTTAATTCAAGGTTTTATTAGTAAACTTCAGTTTCCGAAACTTAAAGGCAAATCGTGATATTCATTTTCACAATTTAATCTTTATAGTCAACCTCTTATATTTTGTTATAAACTCAAAATAGAAATTAGAGACAGACATCTTGCATAAGACCCAAGTAATACTTCATTTTTCATCAATTTATTTTAGAAACGAGTCAACATATTTGATTAATAATAGTGCTTGCAGCATGGAAATCAAGTGGATAGAATAATAATACAGGTGTCTGTCATGGTGACCAATCACCGTGCTACGCTTTGAATCAGAGTCGACAAATTCTCACTGCCTTCGCAGTTTTGCCCCAAAGGCCTGGACACCACGACATGGTGAATTACCGAGATTGTGATTTTCAACGAAGATTATCATAGTTGTCGTATGATCATAGTCGTAGGTGCTCGAGTGAGACACACCCTGAAAAAAGGTCGATCTGCCGGGTAACGATCGTAAATCGTAAACATATTATTGTCGATCTAGGGGAGTTATTAATATTCTTGACAAGCGTGAGAAACTCTCTTTACAAGGCAAGCCTTCCTGTTGGAACTGATGGCAATTTTATGAATGTTATAGCATGTGGGAAATCGAATTTGAGACGTAAAAACAATAATTTCTAGTTGTGTTTTGATCCAACTGTCAAAGATCTTTGACAAATTGAACGATTGGGTGCAAGAATAACCTACTTGTATTTTCAGAAGACATTTGTTTTTCATTTGTTCTCCATGAAGATATGTACCAAACAAGTGGAAAACACGTGACTTCTGAAAATACAAGTAGGTTGTTTTTGCACCCAACCGCTCAATTTGGAACAACTTTGCCACTTGCTTGCAAATTTGGATGTTTTCTCAGTTGATTTATTTAAATTCGGAATTGAATATACTCAAAGTTTATTGAATTCAAATTTAGATGCTTTCATGTTTGTACGTTTTAGAGTTCTTATTTTCAAAATTAATTGGTTCTTTAACCTTATCACTGGAAAAAATTCTCATTTTAAGAATGCATTCTTATTCTTAGCGTAAATTTTTAAATAATAAGAATATTATTATTAAATATTTACAGTAAGAATAAGAATGTATTCCTAAAATTAGAATTTTTTTTCAGTGTATACACTGTTAGAAATGTTCGTAAATTTCCGAAATTTTTAGGTTACAAATAGAGGTGTGCATTTCTCAGATCGAATTTTCAATGCAAATTGGTACCTTTTTAGATAGGCTTAAAACATTCAATTTTTCGTAATTGAGTTTAATTCAAGAAGAAATTTAAGCTTCTAAGCTCCCTTGGAACGTAGAATTTCTTGAAATCGAAATAATTTAGTTGGTTTTGAAATGATATCCATCTAAAACAACGATCGAATTTCTAAAATTCCATCGGATCGAATTTTTGATCGAATCGAATTTTAAAAATTCGATCGTTATTTTAGATGGATTTCATTTCAAAATTAACTGAATAATTTCGGTTTTAAGAAACCCTACATTCGAAGTGATTTATGATGCTTAGATTTATTCTTGAAATAAACTTAATTTCGAAAAATTCAATTCTCTAAACGTGGACAAAAAAGTATCAATTTGCATTGAAAATTCTATCTGACAAACTACACACCTCTAGTTACAAAGGTTACAGAAAGTTTTTAGAAATTTAAGATACTTTCCAGAAACCGTTTCTGAAAATTACCAAAATGTAACGGAATTTTCATGAATTTGTCTTATATTTCAGTTACAGTAATTGAATTTTCCTAAATGTATCTTAAATTCACCAAATTGTAACTGTAATTTACCAAACTGCAACTAAATTTTCAGTAACGTGTCACCGCATAAAGCTTCAGTTACCTGAACGTAAAATTTTTTCTGTTACAGTTTCGAAATCTTAAGTTACGAGTTTCTGGATTTTCAGTTACAAGTTTCAGAATTTTCAATTACAAGTTTCAGAATTTTCAGTTATAAATATCGTAAAATTCTGAAACTAACGGAGTATTCAGTTACTTGTAACTGAATTTTTCTAAATTTATCTTAAATTTATCAAATTGTAAATGAAATTTACCAAACTATAACTAAAATTTCAGAAGCGGTATTTGCATAAAAATTTAGTCTCCTGACTCTGAAAATTGCCATGGAAATTTCTAACAGTGTAGTTGAATTTTATAAATGCGAAATTTTTACAACTGTGTATTCGAAAAATGCATCAAATATATTGTAATATTGTCCTTACTCATTTGAATTAAACGGAATAATTTCTTTACTTCCAGATTTTTTTGAACTCATGCTATATCGTTAAGAATACTTGGTACTTTACAAAATTTTTCGCTTTGCAAGCATAAAAATTGGTTTATTATTATTGGATTATTTTATTGGATTTATTGCAGGGATCACAGTCAGTCCCCTATTTTCCCCCAATTATTCTCAAATTCCCCTAAAATTCCTTTACTTGAGAATTTTATTTCTTTTTCTCCCTTTTTCCCCGATTTATAAAGTCCCAATTTCTAATGTTTATAGAGTCCCGAGTTTATAAAGTTTATAGAGTCCCAAATTATAGAGTCCCGATTTTATAAAATTCTAGAGAGTTTAGTTGCAGTATTCAAAAGTAACAGATATTTTTAAATTTTTTCTTCTTTTTTTTTTTGTTAAACAGCAATGAACTTTACCATTTACCTAAGGATGGGATATAATTTTATTTGTTAATAAAATTTGAATTTTCTTATAAAAATATTGCACTTATTACCATTCATACGTTTCCGTGGTGACTACAAAAAATTTTTGCCTTGTTTCGAAAAAGAAATCTAAAATTGAACTACTGAATTGCTGAGATCCCTGTTATTATTACTGGACATTGAAATTATAACCCTTAAAGTGATTGTTAAAATTTTAAAAAAATTGTCAAAAATTACGAATTCATAAAAATTGGAATCTTTCAATATTTGTAAATCATAAATAATATTATTTCCTAAAAATCCAATCTTGAAAACATTCAAATCGAAAGTACCCCACTTTAAATCTTTACGACTTTTGAAATTAAAACAACGCTATCTTTCAAAAACAAAGTTAAAAAGAAAGCGGAAGGTGAGAAAATTTGAATGATCCCTTGCGGGGACTAGAGATAGACGATTAGGTGAGTGTCCCACTTTCACGCGGTGCAATTAACGTAGCATATGCGATAAGTACATTATACCCCCAACGCTCCGTAGGGCTTCTCTGAAGATGCGGTGTGTCGACCGCCTGCGCCTGGTCGCGATTACCTTTTGCGATAATTCCATCATCGCCCATTGCGATTCGCCATACTTTAAATGCTACTTTATATATCTCTGCAACTCAGGAATTCATCGTCCTGGGCATATAGCATATAGCGTTATTTGCCAATCTGTAAGCACGCAAATCATCCCTCTAATGATGCATTTCTTGATTAAGCTAATGGGATTCTAACGAGAGGTTTCCCGGAATGTAAGAATTCTTGAAAAAATTTAAAATAATTGAGGAAATATGGTCGACTTCATTTTTTAGATAAAAAATATAAAAATATAGATAATTATAAGTAATTTAGCTGTCATAAGATATAAGTATAATATGTTTCTAAAGATTGATTCATTGAATTTATAAGTCTGTTAAGTTCAAACTAGTGTTTTCATTTTAATTTTTAAAAGCATATAGTCTTAATTAAAAATTATTGAAGAGGAAGAAGGCTTGGCTAGATGGCAAAGTGCTTGGATTATATTTCGGCATGGTAGTATAGAGCCATTGCTGTCGTGGGTTCGAATCCCCAATGCGGGCAAGTAGTAGTGAAAGGTTTTTTACTTCTCTTCCATGGATGTTTGTTTGCTTCCTTAATCATTTTCCTTCTTTATGAAACTTCACTCAGCCGTGAGTAACTTCCTTTGTTTTTCTATTAAGAATAACAAATGTTTTGTTACATTAATTTATTATTGCTTCTGAATTATGGCTTTCATATTCAATTTATAGGGTTGTTCTACTGCTTTCAAATTTAGATGCTTGCAAATTTGGATTTCTTTAATTTTTATCTTTTGTTATTTGGATACTTCTAAAATTGAATTTGTTAAATTTTCAAAACTTTCCAATACGAAATTTTGTATAGGAAGTTAGTTTCAGTAAGTTGTTAATTTTTTTACTTACTTCTTAACTTTTTAACTTACTTTCAGCAAGTAAGTTAATGTAAGTTTGAAACATTAAAAGTTATTAAACTTTATCTCATATGACAGAATCAGTAGGATTTATTATAAACATAAACAATTTAAAAATGAATGAAAGAACATAAATATTCATTAGTTTTGATTTAAAGATATAAAGATATTCGCAAATAGAATCAACAGAGTTGAGAACCATGACTCCTGGAAATCAGATAAAGGCTAGAGGTTTCGCGGTCAAAATGTAGACTATGCGTGGGCGACTTCCGTAGATAGATTTTTTTGTCTATTACACACATATATATCATGGACCACACCAGAGATCTGTCTCCTTATCCTTATCCTCCATCGTCCATGGTGACTTCATGGAAACTCGATAGGATAGTAGCAGTTAAGACTATAAACCATAAGGCAGGATAATAATATAAGAGCGACCGATCTCGCCAAAGATAAGTCTTATACCGATTTATATTGGCGTGATTGTAATTTATTACGTCTACGCCTAATGCTACTCTCTTAGGTAAATTTAAATGAGCAAAGAAACGTTGTAGGATAGAACATTATCTTTAATGTTTCACCTCATCCAATTGATGAAAACAACAATTTTTTCCTTCGAATAAAACCATCTTCAATTTTGGAAAAATTGATTTCATTGAATACAATTTTTGTTAACATTGAGCAAATCAATCATCGTTTCAAAAGATTCGTTTGCTTCAAAGAACAAAAGTGTTTGATCGGTTGCAACCGTTTGCATCAGTTGGTTAATTTAGCAAACCATTTTTGTTTGATTAAATAAGCCATTTTATTAACCAAAGAATATTTTTCTGAATGCATAATTGTATTGAACCAAAATTTAATGCTTTCAAAATTGAATCATTCTTTGGATGCGCTTTCAGTTTTGATTATTCCAAATTTGAACTGTTTAAAGTTTTCAAGCTGGTAAATTTTAATTAATTCCAGTTTAGATTATTTCGCAGCTGGACGTTTTTAAATTTTGTTTTCACATTTGTTCGTTTTCAAATTGGAATAATTTCAAATTATGTACCTGAAGTTTTGAACGTGCAAATGAACAACATTTTTTTTATTAACTCAAATTTATCTTGAAATCTTATTTAAATTACAAATAAAAAGAAACATCGTGAGCTTTTTTTATCATTATATTAGTTTCTTTGCTAAGAACCCAATATTTTAGAACAAATTTGAGTTTAAGATGAAATTAAATAAATATTTCGTTTATTTCAACATTCAGAACTTCAAGCACATTTGCAAGTTTTTAAATCCCGAAATTATTCAAGTTTCTAAATGCCTTGAAATTTGAATACTATTATAGCTGAATTGGTCCGAATTTTTGTATTTTTATTAAAAAACAAATTTAAAAATATTTTATGAAGCTAATTTGAATCAATAAAATCTTTCAATTTGAACATTTGCAATGTTGAATTCCTTGCAGTTTGGTGATTTCGTAAATTAATGATATCATTTGGATTGCTTTCAATTTTCAATATGTCTGTCGTCCCAAATTCAACTCCCGTATCTACATTTCGGACAAGTCACCTGACACTTTACCAAACTACAGAAAAAAAATCATAAACGCATCCTACACTCAGAAAAAAATTTTCTTTGAATCAAAGACACTGTTTGTTTTTTTGAATAGACACAATTATTTGGTTATTTCAAACAAATTTCGGTTGATTCGAATAAATATTTATTTGATTTGAACAAACGTTTGGTTTACTCTAATAAATTTTTTGATCGACCAAAAAATTTGGTTGAACGAACTAAATTTTTGATTGAGTTAATTGAAATGTTTATTAAATCAACCAAAAGTTTGGTTGATCATATAGCAATGCATTCATTTGGTTGAATCGAACAAACTTTTTCCTGAGTGTATTCGGTTAGGTTTACGAGTAAATATTTTGGAGTATGATATTTTTTATAATCTTCATAAACCTAACTGGAATGAAAGGTGTTTATAATTTTTTTTCTGAAATTTGGTATAGTGACAGGTGAAATTTGGTATAGTGACAGGTGACATTTGGTATAGTGACAGGTGAAATTTGGTATAGTGACAGGTGAAATTTGGTATAGTGACAGGTGACATTTGGTATAGTGACAGGTGAAATTTGGTATAGTGACAGGTGAAATTTGGTATAGTGACAGGTGACATTTGGTATAGTGACAGGTGAAATTTGGT
>JBAGKK010016082.1:0-11744 GCA_037177015.1 Euceroptres primus
GTGCATTTTAACTTTTAATTAACTATAAATTAAAACTGACCTGACATATGTTGTAAACCGCATTTTTATAGTATTCTGAGAAGTTCGATGCTTTAATTAGTACCAACATTTTTTCAAATTATTCTTCCCAACACAATTTTCTGAACATTATAAGTTAACCAAATTTTTGTGAAATTTTCACGTCACTTTTTAGAAACCGTATCTAAAAATTACAAAACTTTAACTGAATTTTCAAGAATTTTTGCTTAAATTTCAGTTACCGTAACTAAATTTTCCTAAATTTATATTAAGTTTACGAAACTGTAACTGAAATTTCAATTACGGTAACTACATAAAACTTCAGACACGTGTGTCTAAAAATTACCATGAAAATTTCTAACAGTGGTGGTATCAAAATGTTGCAAACAATTAATGACAACTGTCAATTGTTTTTGATTGTTAAAAAAAATTGATCTACAACGCTTTGATAGTCTGAATTTACTGCGCAGTTTTTAACTGTTTGCAACATTTGGAAACCTTCAAATTTACACAAGTGTTGTGCAGTAACTCGTTACAAGTATCTAAGTTATTGAAAAAGATAAGCTACTTGTATTTTTTGCAGTAACTTAATTACTTTTTTAAGGAAGTAACTGTCACGTAACTTAGTTACTATTTTTGCAGTAACTTGCAACTTTAATTTTAGTTAATTTTGAGTTACTTTGAATTTTTTGTATGATTTCCTTTTAATAGTTGTTTGTTATGCGGTAAACAGAAATTTCAAAAATTACGCGTAGCGGAGAAACAAAAGAATATCGTGATCGCGCATGCCCGCTAGTACACAGTGGAACCAAACAGATCAAGCATCCTGTTTTGCTTACAATTTGCTTACTATCAAGCTTACAAATTTTGTCCGATTAAACTTTTTCTTCTATTAACTTACAGAGCAACAAATTTCTATGAGAATGGTATTCATGTTTTTTTAAATTTCATTTTGTTTACACAGTATATTTTTAAACAAAGTATGAAAAAAGTGCCGTTTTTCAGAAAATAATTTTTTCTTCTTCAAAAATGACGTATCTGCAGACTCACAAATGAAGTGAACAATTTGCCAAAAATCGTAATGAACGGTTTAAATTTTTTTGTTAAAACTGTTTTAAATTATTGCGGGGGTGATTTTTAGTTACAAAACTTTTAAGATATTAACAATAACTATTGTTGTATTAAACAAGTTTTTGGGCAATATATTTAAATTTGTGGTTTTTTCAGATTCGAATTTCCCTTAATCTCTTGCATCGGTACAGATATTCTTAAAAATGATATGTGCTTAATTATAGTTGTTAAGTTACAACAATTATTATTTTTATAAGCAAATGAGAAATTTTTGCATTTTAGCGTAAAAAAAATTGTTTTTTATTCTGCAACTGCTTTGCGTTGTGAGTGGCGGTTAGTCACAAAACTTAATTAAATTTCACAAAATTTCGCATTTGTTTACAAAAAATATTATTGTTATATTATAACAAATTTAATTACATATTTTAAAACATTTTTAACAATATCTGTAGGAATTAGAGTAGTTACAGAAAATTCGAATTTAAATTTTAAAATAAATAAATAAATTTTAAAAAATTTCATTTTTCTTAAGTTTTGTGACTAGCAATCAGTTTTAATACACTAGAAAACAGTTGCAGCACAAAACAAAATTCTTCGCAAAAATGCTGAAATTTCCAATTTTTTAATCACACTTGTTTATCAAAATTACAAATGTTGTATTTTAACAAATATAATTAAGCAATTCTAAGAATATATGTAATTTATTGAAGCTTTTGTTACTTGAAATCACTCCTGCAATAATTTAAATCAGTTTTAGTAACAAATAAATGTTATACGGTACATTAAGAATTTTGATAAATTGTTCACTTAATTTTTTTATAACACTGAAATGCATTACTAACAAATTATTTGTATTTTCTAGTTCCCCTGAGTTTATTTAAGATGATTTACAATATAGCTATGTCGTTTTTGAAGAGTTAATAATTATTTTCTGCAAAACGTCACTTTTTCATATTTTGTTTATAAACGTTATGCATGAAAAACTGGACTTAAAAATTAATAAGAGGTACTATTAAGGAGAGAGGTTTGTAAATTTTTTTTCAAATTATTATATTGCTGTTCACTTGCCAAAACTCTAGTAACTGTAACTGTTACGAGTTACTTTTTTAAAAATGGAACTGTAACTGTAACTAGTTACTTTTCATTGCAAAGTAACGAAAATGTAACTAGTTACTTTTAAAAAAGTAGCTTACCCAACACTGATTTACACTGTTGGAAAAAAACTGCAATTACTTTAGTTGAAGTTTTATACAATCACCGTAGCTAAATCAATTTTCAACCGAAACTCCAAAAGTAATTGAATTTTCAACAAAATGAATGAATTTTCTACTAAAGTAATTGAATTAGTTTTTCTAGTTTCGACCTTACATAGATTCAAGAAATAACCAATAAGTGGCTTCAATTGGTCAATGAGAATAAAAGAAATCAGCATTCAATTAAAATAAATATGTATATTAGATTCAGAATATGACTCAAAACAACATGTGTGAAAATTCCTAATATAAAGAGCAAAAACCTCCAATAAATATATCAAAAGTACTTACAGATTAACAAAAATCAATTAATGTGTATATCACATAAAATCAATGGAACATAAATCGCGAATAGATCAGAATAACAATCGGAATAAATCAAATATCAATCATTGCTAAAAAAAACCAGGTGAAGAAGCACATCTTTAAAAATATAGTTAAACATAGTTTAATTAATTAAATAATTTTTCAGACTAGCCAGAGAGTGTTTTTTAGATTTGTGTTTCTTCACCTGGTTTTTTTTTTTTTGGAAACGATTGATGTTTGATTTATTCCGACTGTTATTCTAAACTATTCACGATTTATGTTCGATTGATTTTATGTAATATACACATTAATTGCAGTATTTTAATCTGTAAGTACTTTTGATATATTTATTGGAGGTTTCTACTCTTTATATTAGGAATTTTCACACATATTGTTTTGAATTTATCATATTCTTTCAATTTTAATGTTGTTTTAGATTATTTACGAGAGGCTTGAAAAGGGTCTATACTTGACCGAAACGTTGCCAGATTTTGACTCTAATATATTTATTTTAATTGAATGCTGATTTCTTTTATTCTCATTGACCATTTGAAGCCACTTTTTGGTTAATTCATAAAGTAATTGAATTTGCAACCAAAAGTAAATGAATTTCAACGACAGTAATTGAAATTTCAACGACAGTAAATAAATTTTCAATCACAGTAATTGAAAACTGATTGAAATTTCAAGATTTTTCTAACAGTGTACTGTGTATGTATAATATTTTTCAATAGTGACTATGGATAATAATTTATTATTCATTATGCATAATTTTTCCAGCTGGGATTTGAAAACGCTTCTTTAGTAAGAAGATGAAAGTTCCTTTTATTGAAACCGACTGACAAATAATAGCGAAACTTATCCTTGGGCGTTGGCTTTTGCGTGCTTAATGAACTTCTAGGCAATAAGAATTGCAAGTGCGGCGAGGTTCTTCCGCACTATTTCGGTAGCGAAGTCAATTTGCAATCAGCGGTGCGACGTTCTCCGCTCGTATTCATGGGACGAGCATAGTCCGTATTTACCATAATGCGATAAGAGGCGTGCGGTATCGTACATTCAAATGAGTCGTCCTGCCCATTCTCCAACCTTCGGCTGTTCCATCCTCCGTACCGCCTCTCTCCATACATTTCCAAGTCCCTGTCGCTTCGCGTTTTCGATCTACGCGGAAATTCCCAATAATTTCCGAGGAGACGGAAGTGAGGACGCCGGATGGAACGTCGATGCTTAGAAATGGCCACATGCATGCCAAATGTACCGGCGATATTCTAGGAGGTTAGGTTAGGTCGTTTAGCGAGAGCGAAACTCGTGGCCATTTGAATTTTCGTGGAAAGTCACCGCGCACCGAAAATCGCTTTCGACCTATGCACTTTTCATCCCTCAAGGATGCTTTTCCCGGAAGAGAGAGCTTTCAAAGCTTTGAGCTTTGAAGCTCAAAGCTTTGAGCGGCAAAATTCGAGGGCACTTCGCTTGGACAATGACTGTGTCCTGCCTCAGCGAATATATATGTAAGCTTTTGTTTTAAATTTTAACTCGGATTGATAGAAAAATTAGGGGAATATACCTTTTCATTGCTTTTGAAAATTAATTATTACTTATTTTTTATATTTACATTTATACCAGAGGCGCATTCTGCCAATCTAGTATACTGTTAGAAAAATCCAAGCGAAATTTCATATGCTATCAATCAAATTTAATAAGCGAGTCTGCATTAAACTTAATTTATATGTATGTACTCTCTAGATCTGAATCAGTCAAAATTTTCACTGATTTCATTCAGTGACACATTTCTAGCTAATTTATCAGTGAATTTTGACTGAATTTGACTGATAAATTAGCTAGAAATGAGTTACTGAATTAAATCAGTGAAAATTTTGACTGATTTAGATTTAGAGAGTGTAATAAATTCTATTGTCAAGGTCTTTTGTTTTTCGAGTTCTCATTTTACTGCAGATTAAAATGATACCTTGGGATTTTCTGTGTGTGTATCAAATTTAATATACGAATCTGTATTAAATTTAAAACACATGTATATTAAATCTAATATAAATAAATCAAGTTCAATATACTTGTGTATTAAACTTAATAATTTTATATTAAGTTTAATATACGAATCTGTATTAAATTTAATACACATGTATATTAAATTTAATACACACTCGTATTCAAATGACTTTTCTCACAGTATATTAAATTTCACTTAGATTTTTCTAACAGTGAATAAGATTTAAGGATGTTCACCCCTTATCAAACCTCAAATTTTTAGAATAGGTTTATAAAATCGAGGAAGTTTACCATGTTGTTAAATATAACAATTTTTTTTTTAAATGAATATTCGACACAGAAAAAAATAGTTGACTCTAAAATTGTTTATTTAATATTAGTTATCTGAGATTTCCTTTCGCTTTAGAACAAAATCGTAATTCTGATTTCGTCTTCATCATTAACATTGTATTTTCTTCTTTAAAATATTATCTACAATTCTATTTGGATCAATTTTGTTAAAAATAAGCTTGCTAAGCAAATATGTAGATAGTTCAACTGTAGCTAAAGTGCTACAATATTAGTTAATTAACAATTTGTCATATGTCAATTTTACTGTGTTTTAATAAGAATAATCACCCAAATAGAATTGTAGATAATATTTTAAAGAACAAAATAAGCTATCAAGGATGAAGATTGACTCCAAATTACGATTTTCTTCTAATGCGAAAGAAAAAAATACAAAATTTCAAATTGCTAATGTTAAATAAATAATTCCAGATTCAAATATCTTTTTCTAACTCGCAACTAGATTTCTGTTTCAAAATTTGTTATATTTAACGATGTGTTTATTTTCTTGGATTTTGCAAACTATCCATTTTCAACTGAATATTTCTGTATTATCGTTATATTTAACAATGTGGCTATTTTCTTGGATTTTATAAAGATCCATTTTCAACTGAATATTTTCTTAATTCCTTACATAGCAATGAATATCAATAAAAATACTGTTGGTAATTAAAGGCCTTTGGTCATTATTGTAAAATTATTTAATCAGAGAATTAATAAATTATTCACGGAATTAATAATTCACTGATAAAAATGACCAAAGGCCTTCAATTACCAACAGTATTTTTTATAAGTTTATTCTATATCACAAAAATGAATATGAATTTCAAAACTAAAAATTTTTCTCTGGAAAACAGTTTAGTTTGATACCACAATGTAGACACAAAACTTCATCCCTTGAAATGCATGCCTTTTTCAACCATAATATTCAAGAAATACTAGAAAATATTTTAAAAAGATTCAAATTGTGAGCCTCAACATAAAAATACTCTATAAAATTATGCAATAAATGGTTTAGTTTATTTACATAAAACAAAGAAAAATCATGAATATGTTAAGTTACAATTTTTTCATAATTCATGATTTTGTTACTTATTCTCTTTATTAAAAACTTGAATCTATACTTTTTCTTATTTACTTCTTCAAACTACTTTTTAAATAAATAAACGTAAGTTGGAATAAAGAAAATAATTGTTTAAAATAATGAAAATGATGTGTACATATATTAAGGTAACTTAAATTTAATTTTACTTAAAAATTTAAATTTCGATATAAAAGTTGTTTGAAATAATCGTCTTTTATTCTTAAATTCCCTTAATATCAGGCAATTAACAACAAATTTTCCTCCTGAGTTCTTTAACTTTTCATTCAATACTTTCAACACTCAATAAAGTTTCTTATATTTAATCAAAAGTCCATTTTTTTGATTTTTCAAACTAAAAAGAAAAACTAAAAATTTTTTAAGCAACTTAAATGTAATTTTACTTATTTAAAAATTTAAATTTTTATATAAAAATTGTTTGGATTAATCGTCCTTGATTCTTAAATTCCCTTAATCTTAGGCAATTAACAACAAATTTTCCCACTGAGTTCTTCAATTTTTCATTAATTAATTTTAGTACTTAAGAAAGTTTTTATACTTGATCAAGAGTCAATTTTTTTGATTTTGCAATAATTTTAAAGCTTTTTCTTAATTTAAAATGTTTTCATACTTTACAAACAGTTTTCTTTTTCTCTTAAACAATTTGATAATAAAACTTTAAGCATTTTTCTCATTAATATGAAACCAATAGTTAATAACTATTGTTAATAAAGTTAATAAAAAATCGATTTTTTTGTATTGAAATTTGAAAGTCAATATTTTACGACTTTCAAATAAATAATATGCAATAAAAACAGAAAATCTTTTGACATATTTATTAAATATTATTGTCTTTTAATTTCGGGAACCAGAGAAAGGAAGTCACAAGAATATTTTACAGATAAAAATTTTTCTCCCTTTTTATAAAAATAAATATGTAATTTATTTCTTTGTGTCGCTACTATAAAAAATATAAAATATGGATAAAAGCTTTTCTCCATTAAATAGCCAAAGCACTGTTTTAATTTTTTATTCACTTTGTCTTTCCCTTTACTTCTCTCAAGTCGGAGTTGAACTAAAAACATCAGTTAAAATAGTCTTATTATTAATGTTTTATAAGTATTTAAAAACTACTTTTTTCTATTAAAATCTACAGACATTTTCTTTTCTTACACCCTTCCTTTTTCGCTCGTCCTTTAAAAGTCCCTTTACTTAAATTTTAATTTTCTTTCTGTTCTCTTAATCCTCCAATTTATTCTCTCTAGTTTATTCCTCCAATTTATTAAAAATATTGCTAAATTATTGTCTATTTTTATAAAATATTATAAATATAATTTAATTATTGCGAGTTGTTTTAAAATTGAAAAGAAAAATATAGAAACAGTGAAACGATTGAGTCTCGAAAGAGAAAGTTTGAGGCTTCGGAAATCACTGTCTGACTTAAACCTTCCATTACTACTGTCTTGGTTTTACTACTTACAGTCGCGCTCCTGTTTTACTTATACTACTGAAATTTCTCGTTCATAACTATTTAATTTCAAGTTCTCAATTAATTTAATTATTATTATTTATTGTTTATTATATTTTATTAATTATTTAATTTAATTCATATTATATTTAATTATCCTCTTATTTATTAAATAAATAAAATTTCTAATCTAAAAATTCTAAAAGGCAAATGAGTAACTAAAGTTATGGCTAAGGGTAATTGAATTTAATTGTGAGAATATTTTGCAAAAGAAGTTGAAGGAACTCGACTAGAAACGCTATTGTGCTCGAGAAAGCAGGTTGTCCCTTTTTCTCGGATCCACCAAGCAGAACCAACATTAATTAAATCGGACAGTGGGGCTCATGAGGGTCCAACGAAGCATCCCTTTGACTGAGTCGCGTTCTATTGCAAATTAAAGTTGAATCCGGCCGAGTGCTGAAAATAATTTCGCGTATGAGTTTCCGACATGAATTGGAGTGCAATATTTTGATATTAAATCCACTTCCTCCCCATCGTCCCTGCTTTTTTACCTTCACCCTTCCAATCATCACTTAAAGCTCGTTGAACGTCGGGAATGATTATATTTTCATTTGGCCCTACTCCTATGAATTCGATTTGATATTTTCACTCCAAAGGGATATTGTTCCGTTATTTCGAATCCCTCTCGATTTTTCAAATGATTCCTATCGAAAATATATATTCTAGAATTACACTTCTCCCGTAAAATTTAAAGTAACATTAATTCTTTTCGTAAATGTACTTCTTAAAATTAAATTAAACTAAATCAATTCATCTTCTCTTAATTAAATAAAAATTCTCTTTGGTTAATTATAAATTCAGTCATAGCAATAAGAATTAGTTAATTTACTTAATAAAAGGAATAGTTTCTCTATCGATCGCTAGGCGGCGGTCTCACAAGTGGTCGGTCTCTCTCAATCTCTGAACTTTTTTTTTATAAATCTCTAAAATTTTTATTAAAATAATCGAATGGAAATGTATCTCGTCAACAACTAAAATTAATTGTTTATTGATTTTCTATATTTAATTCAATAATACAAACACGGAAAGAAATGGTTTAGCCGCTCCAGCTAAACGTATAGCTGAATTTCTTCTTCTAAGAAAATATAGCTGTGTCATCAAAATATATAACTGTTTTAGCTGAATTTTTTTATCTACAAAATTTTTAGGTAGCAAAATTGAGCTAAAACAGCTATATATTTGGGTAACACAGCTATATTTTCCAGCTAAACCTTTTTTTCCGTGAAATAAAGTCACATTAAGTTTCCCCCTGACGTGATATTCTGAGTCGACGATAATAGATTATAATTATTGTATTTAACCTAAATTCATCAAAGTTAAATTTTTCCATACTATGAGATTGAAAATAGCGAGTTTTATCTTAAAATAGCAAAATCGTAAAACCTGACACAAAACTTGGGGACAGACTTTGGAGCGATTTTTCGTAACTTTAACTGTAAAATATTCAACTTATCACTCCATAATTATCTTTTGAAACTAATTTCAATCGATTTTCATAAGCCCAAATTATCAAAGAAAATATTTTTGATCTTTAAGTTGTCTTATAAAATTAAGGAGAATAAAACTACTTTCAGCCAATTTGGAAAACGAAACCTGAGCGTACTTTTAAAAAAAATAGTTTGGGTCACAATTATTTACATAAAAATATTAGTTATTTAAATATTTGTATTTTTTCCTTCGTCTTAGACAAAAGTCATCATTTTCATTCAATTTAAATTCTCAATAGCTGATTTTGTTCCTTAAAAGATCCTTTTTCTATTTATTACATTTTCATTAAAATTATTTTATTACAAAATCATACAGTTAATTATCTTGCAAAAACTTTAATATAAACGTACTAAATATAACTGTAAAGGATCTTTTAAGAAACAAAATGAGCAATTGATAATTGAAATTGAATGAAAATTATGACTTTTGTCTAAGACAAAGGAAAGCACACAAATATTCAAATAACTAGAACTTAAACTATTTTTTTTTATATAAAATAATTCGTCTTCTAAAATTCGGAGAGAACATCCTTAAAATAACATTTATTTATTTAGTAAATGTGTCATTTTATCTTCTGTTAATTAAATAAAAATGCTCTTCGGTTAATTATAAATTCATTTACATAAATTAAAATCCGTTCATTTACTCAATAAAAGGACTAGTTCCTCTTTTGGCCGCTAGATGGCGCTGCGAGAGATTTTTCTCGCAAGTAGTGAATCTCTGAACTATTTTTAATAAAATAATCGAATGACTATCTTGTTATAACAACTACAATTACTTATTTATCGATCTTCAATATTAAATTCAATATTGTAAAATACAGTCACATTAAGTTTCTCCGTGAACTGATTTTCTGAGTTGACGATAATAGATTGTCATTATTGTATTTAACCTAAATTCAGCAAAGTTAAATTTTCCTATACTGTGAGATTGAAAATGGCGACAAGCATAGGAAACGTTAATTGAGTTTGCGATACGAGAGAAGCCTCGCGCGTATATACACGAAGAGGATAATCCAATCACTCCGGAACAGACGTTAATCAAAGCTCGTCAATAATCGTGTCATTATAATTAATACGATACAATTAAGTCGTTTCGAAGACTGACAGTTGCTCAATCGTTCAGTGATTATCGATTATGTTGGGGTACTTTTTTTATTCAGCCCCTCCCCCTTTTTTCCTCCATTATATTTATTTTCATTTTGCCCCTCCTAATTTATCATCCAACTGTCGATGATTAGTTAGCCAGAAGCAAAACTCGCTTTTAATATCCTGCAAGATTCACCTCCCTCTTTACACTCCCCCTTCCCCCTCTCCACTCCCCCTAGATGGTGAAAATCGTGAGCCAATTTTCCAAGTCGAGCGAGCGTAAAACGAAACGGAATCGGGTTTCGCTTTATTCGAGGCGTTCGTGCTGTCGATCAATCGAAAATCGACTAGAAATTTCAGAGAAAATTTTAGAGGTAGCTTGGGAATTTGTTTTGGATTTAATTCTTTTGTGGTATTTAGGGTTTTTTTGGATCGTTGATTGCGAATCTGGAGTCAAAATACAAAAAATTCAAAATGGAGGATCTAATATGGCGGACTCGAACTTCAAAAAAATAACTGATTGGCTCTAAACTCGTTCAATGAACAAACTATTCGTAAACGCATTGACCATTGATCATTGATAAGTATACTCTTCTAGTAATAGGAAATATTTGGACATTGTGTGTTCTTTGCTGAACTTAAATTTGAATTTTTCGACCGCCATTTTAACCCGACATTTTTAATTTCCATATTTGGACTTCCAATTCGATTTGAGCGACTTCGAAAATCCCGAGTGATGAGTAAGTTACTTTTTAAAAGGAATTAGTTACCGTTACCGTTACATCACGAAAAAAAGTAACTAGTTACTGATTCAAAATTCATAGTTACCGTTTCAAAATATAATTTTTTTCAGTTACTTTTGCGAAAAAAGTAACTATTACTTTTATATTTTAAAAACATGACAAATATATACTAAGGAAAATAATAATCAACGCTTATTTCTATCTATATTCTTTGTTTATTTTTAAACAAAGAAGTATGATTCCTGCCACCATTCGAATAGTCGAAATGAAAAAATTGATGCAAAACAATAAGCTATATTGGTTGTCGTAATAAAAAAAAATTATTTCGAAAGTAACGAGAAAAGTAACGATTTTTATAGTTACCGTTACTGAATTCTGAATAGTTGCCGATTCTTTACCTATTTACAAAAGTTACTTCGATACCATCGTCGTTACCGAGAAAAAGTAACTAGTTACTTTTAACCACCCTACTGCCGTCCAAAGTAAAAAGATAATACATAAGTGACATTGTCGCTGAGGTCGACTTTTCCATTGTTAGGTTTAAGAGAATAACCCTAAACCACAAAGTTACGTATCTTTTCACTTTGGACGGCAGCATAATACACAATCTTGCAATCTTGCGTACACCAAAAATCCGAGCAATGAAACCCTGGGAGTTCACTTTTATTTAATTTCATATAAAGTATTAAAATAGCTTACCTCATTTTTGGCTAACTTCTTTTCATTGCGTTTCCACGTATTTTCGGTTCTCCTTCTTTTTCGCACACTTTGTGAACACTTTTTCTCAGACATTATTGTATTTTGTATGATTATTGTAGAAACATACCAAAAAAGCAATCA
>JBAGKK010016093.1:0-11744 GCA_037177015.1 Euceroptres primus
TACATTACATTACATTACATTACATTACATTACATTACATTACATTACATTACATTACATTACATTACATTACATTAAATTATATTGTATTATATTATATTATATTATATTATATTATATAACATTCTATATTAAACAGTTAGGTTGTCAAACTGATCAATGGGAGTTTATTTTAGTCCACATATTTTTAAGAAAGCCTGATCGTCAAAGACGAAGAGCATGGGAATTTATGTATCATATATGATACACCTTGGTTTTTGCAGTTTGTTTGTGTATAACAAAGTTATTTTTGGCACTATCAGATTGAAAAAATATGTTTTTATTTTATATCCAAAATCATTATTAGTTTGCGAGAAAAAAATTTGAAAACGTCGAAAATTTTTGATTTTCTGATATTGATTTTTTTTTCCTTAGATCCTAAAGTAGTCATTAGACGTAGGAAAAATTGTTTTCTCACATAAAAAATGTATGCCTGAAAGGGCTAAGCTCTCAATCAAATTTATCGTTGATCAGATCGAAGTATTCGAGACTTTACAATTATGTAAAATCAAATGCTACTCCATCCTCGTCAAATTCAAAATCTTCTCGTACACACTTAATAACGAGAAATGAAATTAATCAAAATTGTTTAATTTGCAGTTAATCACATCCTATTGCCTACTGTAAAAAATTTAAAGAAATTTCGATTAAGCAACGTCTCGAGTCTTTAAAATTACATAAGGGTTGTTTTAACTGTTTGCGACCTGGAGATTTTTCTAAAGATTGTCAAAATAAATATAGCTGCCAGAAATGTCAACAGCGTCATCATCGAAAAACAAAAAAATTTGGAAACCGTGTTCCCAGCGACAATTCGTACCAAAATAATGAAAATTCAAATTTTTATAATCACTCAAATGAAGAAAATTCGTCTAATGTTGAAAGTATTTTAAATACATATTCTCACGTAACACAAGATTGCATTCCACGTCGTGTCTCCACTTTCATGGTCACTACCCGAGTTACATTGAAAGGACGGAAATGTCGAACTAATGCGGTAAGAGCTATGATTGATCCTTGTTCAGCTCATACAATCATAGCAGATTCTGTTGTTCAACAATTAAGATTATCCGCACGTTGAGTGAAATCTATTTTAGAAGGCGTAGGTAGCAATTATTTGACGACTTCAACTTCGGAAGTCGCAATTACAGTCAAATCAGCAATCAACAGTGTGAATCACATTTCGTTGAGATACATTCTCGTGATAATTCAGAGCGATATATGGTTCGCCTTCCTTTCAAAAATAGCCCTCCGATTGATATCGGAGAAAAAGTCAGATATCAGTCGCTAAAAAGCAGTTTTAACGAATTGAATCTCGCCAAGCCAATCAAACGAAATCAAAACGTTTTTATTCTGAATTTATGAAAAAGTATGAATCTTTTCATCATAAGGAAATCGTTCCAGGTAATCCCAGCTCAGGAAATCGTTCCTGGTAATCCCAGCTCAGATCCTCTACTGGTTTATGTTGAGTAAGCCAACGTAACCAGGAAATCGTTCCTGGTAATCCAGCTCAGATCCTCTACTGGTTTACGTTGAGTAAACCAACGTACTACATCATCACGTTATCCGTGAGATGCTGATTATCAGCGGATTCTTTTTCGGTGCGATCGAAATGATAACCTTCGTCAGTATCGATTATTATTAACCGCAACTTACAACACGGCTTCAGCTCGGATCAAGCGATCCGAGTAGTGTAAAAATTTTTAAACGACGAAGAATCTCGTTTTCCAATCGGCTTTAAAATCATACGTGAAAACTTTTACGTAGATGACACATTTTTGGGGCTGATGATCTCAGCTCTGCTTCAGAAGCAAAATAGTTATTTGTGATACAAGGACCCTAAGCGGCACTTTTTCGGCCGAGTACTGCAATTTACAAGAGGCAAAGTGCCGCTTAGGAGCCGAGTGTCAAACACTATTTTTTATCACACCAGTCGATCATAAGTGCAAATGGAGGTTGCATAGAGTCTTAACCTAAAAGAGCCGAGGGTCCAGGGGTGGAGTCCTTTCTTTCTGTCTTCCAGGTTATGAATTTGTTGAATTTATTGTATATATTTCTAAAACCCTACTGCTTTAAGTTTCAAGCATAAGCTCGCGGTAACGTTGCATTGCAACATTTCTGCGACATTACAGGATACGTTTCAAGTGCGGACATTAGCGCATTTCTAGAATTTACAGATACATTTGAAAGTAATATTCTAAGGTTTTAATACAAATTGCGACATTGTGTGCTATGGGGGAATTGGTTTGCCAGTGATTCGTGTGGAGCATTTTAACCGGAATCTTTTTTTTTGAATCCTTCTTAACTAAACCTTTTTCTTCCTGTCAGTAGCTTTTTTCTACTTTATTTAAAGTCGATCAACCTTTTTAAAAATTTATAGCAATCACATTTGTCATGAAGTCACAATATACTGTAGTAAGTATAACTAGCAGACCGGTTGAAACAAGTTTCCCCAAAAAAGTATTTCAAACTTTCAAAAATTGCTCAAACTTTGCATTTGTTAATATTATTTGTTTAGTACAATGAGAAATACTCTACCGTTTATTTTATAATGCTTGCTCATTACTTTAATCTGGATTGCAGAAAAAAATTTCTTCACAAATATTCAAAATTATTACAAAATCTCAGACTACTGTTTATAAAAATACAATTGTCAATAACAAATTAATTTTTTATTACAAAATATTAAATAGTACTTACTGAATGTTTATTTGTCGGTTTTATATTAGTGTCACTCAATCTGGAACAGTTTATGCATTGTTGATTCATCGGTATCTTTAAAATTGTTTTCTTTTCAACGTTTACATTTAAATGGAGAAAAAAATAACAACTGTTTTCAAAAATCGGCTCTCACAGGATTCTTACAAATTTAGCCTGAATCGTCTTTTGAACATTTTTTCTCCAAAATTCTTCACTGTGCGGTGGTGGGGATTTCGGTCTATAAAAGCCTGGAAATAATTGAAATTTAAGTGTTCCTTCATCTGCCAAGGTGATCAGCAGTACGCTCCAAAAGAGAAGAAGAAAATACCTGGTGAACAACTCGCTGAAGGTGACCTGAGGGATTGCCATTCCAATATGCAGACTGGTACTTTGGTCCTCCTAGAGCTAGATGAATGTGCGAAGCTCATCCCGAACATCGAGGAAGTTGTGGTCCTGCTTTGGTCCTTAAGAGGAGGAAATGGAGTGCTCGACTTTATTCAGCAATGGATGGATTAGCGTGATATTGTTTTGAGTAGATTCAATAATATACAGGAAGAAATATGTATAACTAGTCCCTGCGGTACATCGTAAAATACGGCATTTTATGATAAAGCAAATTCCTTTTGCATAATTGTTTCTGAGGACCAAAAAGTGCTAACTTTTTTTTCTCTTTAACCGATTTTGATGAAAATTGGTATGCGGGAATTTTTTGATATCCTGAAGTCATATATATCCAATACAAACAGTTCTAAATTGCGGATTCAAAATATGAGAAATTTGTCTAAAATTTTATCCAAATGTCTGCCATCAAGAATTTTTTTATATTTGACTTTAAATATGACGTCAGCATGCCCATGAAGAGGATTATGCGAACTTAAACCATTATAAAATTAATGTACCGAAACCCGATAAGAACTTTCTAGACTTTAAAAATTATAACAATAAAGAAAAGATTACATTCACAGTATGCATACTATGAATTGTTGCTTAAACCGGCTGAGAAATCGCAGGAAAATAACTAAAAATAACCGAAGTTTTCCAACACTAAGGAAAATAGTGTAAAATAGTGTATTAGGTATTATTTGAAATGCCTACAATATGTAGTGAAATTGTACATTTCAAGAATAAAAATTGTACAAATGGCTTATGTGAAATGCACGATAATTACTGTGACCTGAATGAACGAGTGAACCTGTGTGAACGAATGAAACCTTTTTACAACTCGGCGAGATAAACTAGTTGGTAATTTTAATGAGTACAATTCTCGAAATGCGGTAGAAAATATAAGGTTTTATGTATATTTCTTTATTTGTTAAAAACGTATGGAGAATGAATGAAACTTTTTTATAACTCGGAAAATACGAAACTATTTGGTACTATTAATAAATTGTAAATCTGGATACAAAAGAACAGAAATCAGAGATCGCTTCGGTGCCGTTTTGGAACTTTAGCACAGTTGTTCACAAGTTTCAAAAAGGGGATCGTGAAATGGGTTGATTTACATGGATGAGCACAGGGCTCATCAAGTTAATCCATCTATTCGTGGATGGACTGAGTAGTTTACGAATGATTAACGAAAATTCCTGAAGAGATGCGTTGTAGTTTCACCAGAAAGAAAGAATGACATTTTTGCATGGGAGCCCGGGGAGTTCGATACCCAAGTTCTACACAAGCCGCACTGGGCATGGTTCTGGTTTGTTCCGGAATCTCTCTGGTACTAACGATTTGTGGACCAGAAAAATGAGAAATCTTTCATGGGGATGCCCTGAAAGATTCTACGGAGATAAGGTCGTGGTCGACGAGGAGGAAAGCCTTTTAGCAGATCGTCGGTCTGGTGAATCAACGCAACGTTTCTGCAAACAAATACGAGAGTTGTTGTTGGGCGAAGTTTTTAACTGTGGGTGTGAGAAGCGAGTGTTTTATGGAACATATTTTTTATAAACAAACAATTGAGTGAGTGCTAAATGTGGAATCCGGAAATACTCAATTGTTGTTACTCATATTAAATTTGATTGATTAAATAAAAGTCCGAGTTTGTTTGAAATTGGGATTTAATTATTATTTACTTTCCCCGTTCATCGAATATGTCGATGCAACGGAAGTCCCACTGGAACTCGGACTCAATTTTGACAAATTAATTTGATAATTTAATTAATTATCAAATTAATTTGATAATTTACATTCAGATGGTTGAAAAATCGAATAATCCGAAAATCCTTTTCCAGGCATATAAAGGCCCGTTCTTTGATGTTTAAAACAGCAATATGCTTGCGTTAGTTGAATTATATTTTTTACCGGATTAAAATTTTCAGGATAAACTACTAGTAACATACACAAACTTGTATGCCCCATTTACTTTGGAAATTAAAAAAAATGTCGGCCCATCCTAATGTCCCCAGTTGCACCGTGGACCTTTAATATAATGAGAATTAGAAAATCAATTAACTCTATCATTATGAATTTCTTGTCTAGAATCGTTGTGATGGGAACACACGAAAGGCTTGGTGTTAATATCCATGTTGATCAGCTGATGGATGGAATTGCAAATAACTGTCCCAACCTGGAACGTCTGGAATTACGATGGGATCCTGAAAATCTAAGATTCTCAGATAAAAGCCAAAAAGCGATTGACATTCTACGCGTAAAGTGTATTAAACTAAGATGTTTAGTTCTTAGGTACGTATTGATTAGCTTCCTGAAGGTTCGCTTATTTTCCGATTTGAAGTGCTAGCGGCAAAGATCAAGTATTAATTAACATTAATAGTAAAACGGAGATTCCTGTGTCGAGTTAAGATCTCGACCAATAGTCAAGGTATTGTTGTAAATTGAAATAGAGAATTCTTCTTGGTCTATTCCTTATAAGAACAATAAAACTGGGTTAGATGTAAGTTTACTATCCCAGAGAGAATTTAACTTACGAATTTTTTTTATAAGGACAACGTAATGATGTTGTGTCGATTCTGGCATACGTAATTTTCTGCTCTATAGCTGTCGTCAGTCTTCCGATGGCAGATTGATCTGGTAGAAACAGAGAGAGAGAGAGAGACAGAGAGAGAGGGGGAGATTGGTAACATCCCATTCATCTGAGTGGACCAGGATTCGAAGGTCGCGGCTACCCTTGCTTAAACGGAGATTAGACACGTCATTGCGGGTTGTACACACACACAGTGGTGTAGAATCCAGAAAATACTTAAGAAATAAAGTCATTTGTACAGTCGAGTGCAAGTATGCCTTGTTTGTTCGTTTGCATGGTGGGTGAGGAGGCCTCAGGAGCTAACTGGAATTTTATTGGTTCAGGCATTACTGAACTGAATGCACTGAATTCGAGCACCTTTACCGAGTTAGATCTAGGATAATGTTTCCAATGTTTTCAAAATATATCTATCGAATACCAGGCCTGTACCGTGGCAGAATAGCCGAAGAAAGTTGTCAGAGAAGTAAGTTACAGAAAAGAAACAGACAAAAGCTAACAAATCTTGAATTTTTCATATTTCTAAAAAACACGTGTAAGATATATGTCCCAGTAATCACACGGGTCCCAGTAATCGCCCAATTGAAAAATAAACTATAGAAAGGATTATAAATTATCTTTAAAAAAATTATTTAGTAAAAAAACATAACGAGCTTTAGCATTATTTACTATCAAAATCAATAACAATCAATTATAAATGCGTAAAAAATTAGATTGGCGGTGAAACGATTACTGGGACTAAGGTCACGATTACTGGGACATTTAACTTACATATGAAAAAAATTAAGCTTTTTAAAGTTTGTTGGTCTCATTTTGAAGGTTATATTTTGCTGAAAAACATGTGATTTTACCAGAATTTTAATACTGCTTTCGCAGATTTTATAGGGGTTAAAAATTAAGAAAAACGTCGATTTTGGACACTTTTGGTCAGTTTTAGTGGAATTATGTAGTTTTTAAAAATTTAATTCTTTATCTTTATCGTACAGGATATATTGGCAGTAATAAAGACTACAAATTCTAGTAGGCAAGAATCATCCAAATTTACAAGGAGCATTATTTCTCAAGTGTACCCACCCGAGAAAATGAATTTCTCCGATCGGGCTTAAATTTACAAAAATTTTAGTCCTATTAGATGTCACTTAAAAAAAGGAAGATTGATCAGTTTGGTCAAAAACTCGCAGTGGTAGAGGGGAGGGGGTGAAATTTTTGTACTTTGTGCAAAGAGCCTCTATTTCGAATATAAATATCTTTTTATGTATGGCATATAAAAAATTTTGATCCAAACGTTTTCAATAGATTTTTTCCCAATTTTTCGAATGACATAAAAAAATTTTAAGAAATTTAAAATTTAGCCATTATTTTTAGAAATCAAAAATATTTTTAATTTTTTTTAAGTTCGACCCCTTTTCTTCTTTTTTTTAAACTAAAAATAAAGCTTGAAATGCTTACTTTCAGATCCTTGAATATCAAAATGTCGTTTTTTGTTGTTTTTGAAAAATTGAATTTTAAGTAACCTGGTAAATTCAAAAAATTTTTCCTATGTGCGAAAAAAATTCGGAAAGTTTTTTGCATGTACAGTTTTTGATAAGAAACAATATTCTAAAAACGGAAATTCAAAAAAAAATTTTTTGTTTATTTTAGAATTTTTTTAAAATTTTCAAAAATGAAATTCTTCAAATTTAGTTAATTGCGCATTTTAATGTGCAATTTACATGTAATGTACATAATATAATAAGTATAAATGTTATTTGTACATTTAAAATACGCAATTAATAAAATTAAAAAAATTTTATTTTGGAAAATATTGAAAAAATTCTAAAGTCAACAAAAATTTTTTTTTAAATTTCTGTTTTTAGAATATTTTTTTTTATTAAAACTGTACATGCGAAAAATTTTCTGAATTTTTTTCGCGCATAGGAAAAATTTTCTGAATTTACTAGATTATTTAAAATTTAATTTTTCAAAAACAAGAAACGATATTTTGCTATTTAAGGACATGAAAGTAAGCATTTCGAGCTTTATTTTTAGTTTAAAAAAAAAAGAAAAATAGTCGAACTTCAAAAAATTTAAATATGATTTTCAAAAATGATGGCTAAATACGATTTTCAAAAATAATGGCTAAATTTTAAATTAAAAAAATTTTTTTTTATTTCATTCGAAAGATTGGGAAAAAATCTATCGAAAACGTGTGGGACAACATTTTTTATATGCCATACATAAAAAGATAACCGAAATAGATGCTCTTTGCGCAAAGTACAAAAATTTCATCCCATCTACCTCTGTGAGTTTTTGACTAAACTGATTAATCTTTCTTTTTTCAAGTACTAAACTAAACTAAAAAAAAAGTACTAAACTTTTTGTAAATTTGAACCCGATCGGAGAAATGCATTTTTTGGGTTGGGTATACTTGAGAAATAATGTCACATAAACGGATCACGTATGGAATAAATTTTGCGCTGTTCGCTGTTTAAAACTTGAATATGCTTGCGATAGATGATTTATTTTATTATCGGACTCAAATTTTCAGGATAAACTACTTGTAGCATACAAAAACTTTTAGGCCCCGTGGGTTTTTGAAATTCAAAAAATTAATTTTCATCTTGTATTTTTTAAATTTTTTGTGATATAACTAATTTTGACGAAAAGATAAACGACTCGAAGTATTCAAAATTCCAGGGCGCCAGGCCTTACTCATGACAGAACTCCAAATTGTCAGACTAAATATCAAGAAATAGGAACGCGAGGGACTGAATCCAAGAGATAACATATTTGCTGGAATAAATCCTAGAAATCACAAATCCAAAAGATAAAATAATACCTCTAAAGGGCAATAAACCAACAGTTAGAATTGAATTACTAGTATTTAATAAAACTAAAATTATTTCAGAAATGCGATTTACCGAAATTACCCGTTCGGTTAGCTCAGTCCAAAATGTGCTAGAGCCGTGAAAGGTTGAGACGAAAAGTAAATAATAAGTATATAATAACATATAGTTCCTTAATAGGTTTCAAAATGACTAAGTTAACAAAAGACAATACAAGATAATTCTTAAAACATTCTAAAAATATTCTAAAATTCACAATTCTCTAATCAAAATCAAGATTCTATACAACATTAAAACAAAGAGTTGTTTACAGACATAGAAACAACTTCACCTAATGCTCTTTTCGGTGTCGGTGCTCCAGAATCCTTTTTACTAAAATCGACTATAGGGAAATTCGACTAAAAAAAGGTAATACTTGACGACAAACGGGAATATTCAACAATAATTAAAAAGGGAAATCAGGGGATATTTTGGGCGATCAATTGGGGAAAAAAATTTTGAAGTGCGAATATTCGAAGGTATCTAACTAAAATTCACAAAAAACTACAAAAAGGAAAAAATTCAACAACTATTAGAAGCAAAACAACGATAATCGCTAAATCAATAGCATGTGCAGCAAATTATCAAGAATTATAAAAGGTGCAACCAAGGAGAACTAATCTCGGAAGTATCTGAGCACGTGTTCGTGAATCAGAGTTGGTTTCCTCGCTAAACGACAAAATTGTGGGCTTTCGAACTAGGGCTTTATGGGCACATAAAATACAAAATTCGGGCTCTTTGGCCCAGAACCAAAAAGGGGGACTCTATAGTCAAATATAACAAGATAAGGGGACAGAATAACCTGATTCACAAACGTGCAAGAAACTAACCTCAAAAGTACTACACATACCGGGCTGACAGCTTCACATCAAAATTAAAAAGAGAATCTCTCAGATCCTTTCCTGAGAGGGAAAGGCGATTCTTTGTCGCCCTCGGGTAGTTGTTCTTGATAGAATTAGCGGTACAATTACTTGAATAGAGCACAATAATTAAAAGTCACTTGGTAGCTTCGATGGTTAACACGAAAAGAGGCAGAGCGTGGTCGAACGTGGCTTTATGGGCACATAAAATACAAAATGCGGGCTCTTTGGCCCAAAACCAAAAAGGGGGACTCTATAGTCAAATATGACAAGATAAGAGGACAAAATACCTGATTCACAAACGTGCAAGAAACTAACCTCAAAAGTACTACACATACCGGCCTGACAGCTTCACATCAAAATTAAAAAGAAAATCTCTCAGATCCCCTTTCCTGAGAGGGAAAGGCGATTCTTTATCGCCCTTGGGTGAATTCTCGATATATTTTCTCGATATAATAATTCTCGATAGAATTAGCGGTACAATTACTTGAATAGAGCACAAAAATTAAAAGTCACTTGGTAGCTTCGATGGCTAACACGAAAAGAGGCAGAGCGTGGTCGAGACCGAGTCGATAATAAGATTATTGAAATGAGATTGCAAACATTAAATGCAGTGTGGGTTTTACAAACAATAGAGATTCATACATATAGTTGGTAGTGGAGACAAAACCTTCTTGCGCAGGGTTTTGCAGAGTTTCACCCCAGGTGAATAAATCTCTTAGGACTCTGCAGCAATTAGCGCAGTGCAGGTCCTCGGCATCTCCACGTAGATGATCCTGATAAGGGTACGGTCTTCGGCTGGCGGTGGCTTGTGATTAGCTGCGACATAATATGACGTGCGGTGGCGCGTAAATTCAAATCTCTTGCCATAGCAACAAGTGAGAACCATCAAGTTGGTCGAGTCTATCCGGCGTCCCTTCAATCCTCGACGTCCCTCGATGTCTCACGATGAGGACATCAGAGAGAATACATATTAACAAAATAAAAATAACAAAAGAGCGTATTAGCCACAAGAAATAAAATAGCTTAATTTATCGGAACGAGTTTTGGAACACCGGTCAGCTATCCAAACCTATTTAATAAAATTTATAAATGAATTAAAAATATTATATTTTTATTATCTGACGCGACCAGAGATCGAAAATTATGTGTTGCAAAAAATGCAACATCACACTTTTGAATTCACCTTGTATTCTTTGAATTCTTTTAAATTCTTTGAATTCTTTGAATTCTTCTGAACTCTTTGAACTCTTTTGAATTCTTTGAATTATTTGAATTCTTAAAATCAGCTTTACACCAAAATATTTTACCAATTTTTCGACTTCATTTCCTATGGGCCGAAATTTATGGCGAATATTTTGTGGGTGCAGTTTCTAAAAGTGACCAATAATGTCAAATCAAAAATTTAACAAAAAGTAATTGTTTAAGTTAGACTTGTTTGAAAAAGTGCGAGAAAATCGTTTCTTAAATTGTTTTATTTCTACATTTTTTTGAAAAAAATGAAACACGTCATGGTCTAAATTTCTTCAGCTTAAATCGAAGAAACATGTTATTATTTTGTTAACATAAAAAAAAATATCTGGTTTTGCACAAGATGTCAAAATCGCCCAAAAAGTGAAATTCGCAATCTTTGACTACTTCAAAAACCAAGAAAAAATTATTTTTGATGATAACAAAAGAGTAAGATATATCTTTGACTTAAGCTGAAGAAATTTCAATCACCACGGCTCAATTTTTATTCAAAAAATGTGGAAATAAAAAAACTCAAAATGTCACATGAAATTTTTTTTCATGCGAGCTAAACTACTTTTGTAAGCAGAAGAATTTTTTTAAAAGAAAATTGAATTTTCAAATTTTTCTCACCACTGACGGCACATACGAAAAATATTAAGAACCCTGGCTCGGAAAATGCATGGCAAAAATGACTATTTTATTCCGCATTTTTAGTCCAAAATAAAGGTTTCCCCTGCGTTACCGCTGGATTTAGATGATACCTTGCAGTTTTCCTAAGGGCGCTTGACTCCTTTGGCACAGCAAATCCGGGGGAAAAGCCAGAAAATCCTTTATGGAAAAAAATCCTTGGCCGCACATGTACACACTAACACTACCACACAGGAACGTGTGGATTTTCCATAGCACGCTCAAACAGGCCTCTTGCACTTCAGAACCGCACTCCCGAAGCTTCACAATCAAACTTCACGCCCGAAATTACTTACGGAAACCGACCGATCGCGATTATTTATTCAAAAATAGTAAAAACAGAACTGAAAACTGACATGACAACCAGTTGACAGCAGAAAGAAAATTTCACCG
>JBAGKK010016115.1:0-11743 GCA_037177015.1 Euceroptres primus
CCAATTTCGAGAAAAACTGGTCTGAAAAATTCAAAGCACCTCATATGTCCATAGCGACATTGACTTGCAGATGATCCGTGGAAGGCTGCGCGTTCAATTCTCGATGCCCGATTATTTTTTTCATTTTATTTGATTATATGCTGATTTATTTTATTATTAGTATGATTTATTAAAACTATGTAAATATTATAATTTTCTAATATATCTTATTGACAATTTTCGTATTTCTGACTTTATTTCAGGGAGTGGTACAGATATTTTCTAGACAAATTTCATCCAATTATTTTTTATTTGTATTATGGCTGAATTAGTGCATATAAAATAACAATTTTCTTTCCGAAATTGGGCCTGTAGCTGATAATAATTATAACTAAAAACTTGGACAAAATTTCTAAATCTCTATTACGAAATAGAAGTGAAGTCACTCAACGGGCATCCTTGCCTGAGCCCTCTTCCCGTCCAGAATTCCTTTCCATTCTTTTCTCCTATCTTCACCCTTATCTTTGTATCTACAAAAATTTCGTTTATCCTCTCTATTAAACCTTCGTCTATTCCTCTCTCTTTCATAACTTTCCATAATACCCTTCTATTAGCTGAGTCAAACGCTTCCTTAAAATGTACAGATAGTGCGACTAATTTCTCTTTCTAACGCCCTAGACTAAATAATTGACTAGACTAAATAATTGACTAGACTAAATAATTGACTAAATAATTGAGCACGTAGATGTTGTCTATGGTCCTCATCCCTTTCTAAAAACCCATTTGGTTGTGTGGAATAATCCCCTTTTCTTCCACCTGTCTTTCTAACCTCCTTCTAAGTACTTCCGCATAAATTTTATAGCCCACTGACATGAGTGTGATACCTCTGTATTCCTCCACCCGTTTGCTATCTCCTTTTCAAATTAACGGCATAATCAACTACTTTCTTCGCCTTTCCTGCCAGGGCAGATCTTCTTCTATTTTCTCTTTTCTTACTTTCAACAACTTCTTTTTTCAAATTATTTCAAATCTATCTTCCTCACACCCTAATGTCACCAGAAACGTCCATTTCCTCCCTTCCTTCATTCTTCCTACTCTTTTTACCCCTTCCACCCTCACTTGTGCTGCTATATCTCTCATCAGATTCTTTACCTCTTCCTCTTCCGTTTCACTATTCACTTTCAGTCCCTTGATCATTACATGCTTTTCCCTCTTTGATCTTTGCTCCCCTTCTATTTGTCTTTCAATCTGTCTCAATCTACTACGTAACTTCTCATTCTCTACATGCAAACTCACGCCGCCTTTAATTGCATCCTGACTACCTATTACCTCAGTTCTTCTCTGCACAGCGCTTACTTCTAATTTACTCACTCTCTCTTCTATTACATTCATCTCCCTTTGTCTATTCTCATCGTATTCTCTCTGCTTATTTGCTATGCTTTCCATTTTTTCCCACACTTTCTCTTTTTCGCCTTTCCATATCTCTTCCTAATCTTCCCTTTTCGTTTTTTCCTCTGCTGATTTCTCCCCAACGCTAAACATCCCTTCTCTGCTTATTGCACTCGCACTTCTCCGCTAATCGTCAAGGAATCTGATCGATCTCACACTATGCGAACGCTGTGAAGCTTTATTTAATCTTTGTAGGTTTGTATACTACTTCGCCTATTGCCTGACACTCGACCTACTGTGCTTGTCTCGGATCCCTCACTCCTAAGCGGCGTCCCGTATCGCTCGTCACCACTACTTTCACAGCTTGCCTCTAAGCCCACCTTATCCCCACTCACTCTATCCTCCCGCATCTCCTCTCGAGACCCGTTACTCTCCCACGCAACGCTCCTCTGCCGCCCTCTTTCTGGACTCCGTGTTATGGGCATCCTACTTTATCTGCTAAGCACGACTCGCAACACGTCACTTCCTTTCCACCTAACCTTTGAACATGCACAATTCAACCTTACCGACAAATTTGCACCATATTCACTATTTCATCCACACCTATCAATCTCACTCAGCCTCTCACCCCTACCTTCTTTACTCACCGCAATTTCAGCTCGCTCACTTTTCTTTTCCTTTCTCACTATCCTAAAACTATAGCACCAAAAAACACCATGACTCAACTATCGATAATAGTGCAGTTACAAGAGTGGATCTCTTAGGACCGCTAGGTGGATCTCCAAGTAACTTCTCCATCATATTATTGATGCAGCTCCATCCAGAATGAATTTCCAAAGGATTTCACTTTGACGCCGCTTACCGCAAGAAATGACCAAATTATTATTATAATAAGAAAGAATGAAGTCTTAGAATTTTGCATCTTAGGATTTTCGTCAAAAGTGTCAGTGTTGTGAATGAGAATATATTTTTTGCAAGTGTGATCTGCTTCGAGTGAACTCTGACGTCAGATTTTCGATCTCTCTTTTTATAGATTATGTCTTCCCAATATTTCATTTTCACGCCGTTCAACGCAATAAATGACCAAATTTTTATTATAACAAGAAAGAATTTTGCGTTAGCCCTAAGATTTCGTCAAAAGTGTCTGTGTTGTGCAGAAAATATATTTTTGTCAATAGGTGGCTTCTCCTATCGACCATCTTTTTCTAAACTTTCGTCTGCTTCCTAAAAATTTATCAAATACTTTCAGACAAAACTTTTTCTCATCTAAAATTAACAACATTTTATCGACTGCGAGACCACTCACGCCTAGCCGCGATTTATTTCAACCCAAACAATCTTGCCCTCTTCAGTTTTATTTTTTTTGTTTCTAGGATGGTTAACAACTATTTTAAGATCAAAAATAAAAAATTGCTACACTCGTTTTCGAAAAAATTTAATTTCAAAATTAAAAAAAATTGTATTTATAATTTTTTTTTTTTGTAAGTAAGGTTCGGTTTTCTTCGCAGTTTTACATTTTTTCTCATTTATAGAATGCAGAAACACTACATTAAATGAAAAAAATGCGCAGTTTATACCCATAATAAAGATTGTCAATTGTTTTTAAAGTCATGAAAAAATTTTATCTTGTTTGTGGATTGTTCATTGTCATGTCGAAAAATTTAGCTGTAACGCACGACGAAAACCGTAGCAAAATTTGTTTACTGTGCTCCGGAAAAACAAAGAAAATGATCCATATATCCGTATTAATACAAAAGAAGATTGCTGAAGCATTTGAGTACGATGAAAATGATGATCGGTTGCCATGTGTTCTGTGCAGTAGGTGTAAAAGAGACATTTACAGAATAAAAAATGTTATTTAAAAAAATCTGGTAGCTTAAGATCATCGGATCTTAAGCTACTTAATATAAATTATACCATTTGAACGCATTTCAATAACTGCGTTTCTTATATTAGCTACCTCAAGGAAGCCGTCTCTAGTAAAGGAAAAGATAAATGAAATAGGACAGAAACCAACGACTGCGACATTCTCGCTTACACAACCTCGTGGTGGTCAACCAGTAAGAATTACATGTGGCGCAAAAAGTCAAGTAAAATCTTTTAAACCTTTACTTTCTGCAAGCGTTTTTTTGAAAATTCGAACAAACTTCAATCCTAGTCTCAAAACAACCTGTGGACTTGCGAGAGCTATTCGAGCAGCTTCAAAGAACTTCAAAATTGTTGAACCTCATTTAAAAGACAAACTTTCAGCTGAGACCCATTGCGTTGATAAATGTTTCGGGTATGGCAGATTCACAATCGTAAATGTTAAAGCCGACAAAATTTCTGATGCTGTTGAGACGATTGCTAATAGCACTGATGTCGAAAGTTTTGTCCAGTATATTAAGGGATCTTTCATCTGAAGTTCGCGATAGGTAGCGCAAGAGATTTTCTAAAAGTATGTTTATCTATTCCATCAACTGAAGAAATCGTTAAATCGAATAAAACTCGTCAAAAATATGAAGATGAAGTTCATGCTCAGCAGCACATACATTTTTGCTTTCGCGCAGTGTTCACAGGAGAATTATAAAAATGTATCACTACTATGGTCTGCCATGAATCCTAACTCCTTAGGAGGAAGGATTTTAACATACCTGAAGCTCGCTAATATTTTAGTAGAAATCTCATAGCAGCCTTTTTCCTTGTACGTGCTGCTATGTAATGGAAAATAGTCTTGATGAACATGGACTTCATAGAATAGTTGAAAATTCATTACAAAATTATATGGATTGGCACGAATCTGGAACTGTGAAGAAGAATGCGAAAAACTATAAAAATTGTGTACATCCTCCAATTGTGAGCAGTAATGTAGATAAAACATTCCTTGAAATCATCCCTCCACCTAAATTGCCTCTGTTGTTCGGCACAGTGAATACCTTATTCGCACACATGCTAGTTGAATTTGAAAATGAGGCTTTAACATGGGCAAAATCTATTCAACGCGAGATTACTCACGGTAGTCCAGCTTTCAAAGGACACACTTCTTAACAAAGTAGATATTTTGCGTTCTAAGTGCAACTTAGGCTGCTTGAAATATGTCAAAGCTTTCGAAGATTTTAAGGAAGTTGTGATAGCGTGCTTTGGTCAGAATTTACATCCTAATTATAAAGAAAACATCGCCGCTTTTATAAGGAGTCACTTAGACCTGAACATCTCTGTTATTCCTAAAATCCACGCAGTTTTCTACCACATAGAAGATTTTTGAGAAGAAAAGCAGCAAGGCTTAGGATTTTTACAGTGAGCAGGCAATGGAGTCAGTACATTTTGATTTTAAAGCTATCCGGAAAAATTACAAAGTGTCTCGAGATCATCCAGAGCACCATACACGATTGCTGTCTGTACTCAATCTAGTTATAATGTTATAGATAAATCTATTAAAGATTAATGCTTTAAATGTCAGAAATCATATTTAAAGGCTGCCTGTAAATTAGTTTCCTAATGAAAAGAAAATTTTTGAATAAAGAAAATTATTTTTTGTTTATTATGAGTACAAATTGCGCACTTCTTTCATTTAATATAGTGTTCTCCATTCTAAGAATGAAAAAAAAATTGAAAACTACAAAGAAAGCCCAACCTTACTTACAAAAAAAAATTTTGTAAATAAAAAAAGAAATTTTTTTTAATTTTAAAATTTAATTTTTTCGAAAATTAGTTTAGCGATTTTTTTATTTTTGGTTTTAGAATATTTGTCACCCATTCTAGAAACGAAAAAAAATTGAAACTGATCAGGTCAAGATTGCTTGGGTTGAAATGAATCGAGGCTAGGCGTGCATGTAAGTACAATTTAATTTCATCTCAATAAAAATTAAAATTAAATATACGTATTTTCCAGTGCCGAAAAAATTGGGGGTTTGGACTCAGAAAAATTTCAAAGTCAGTCGACCATTTTCAAAGTCGTTTAACCAATACCCTTAATCTTTCCTTTTCACGAAATTTTGAGGACAAATATTGACCTTGCTCTCAGTCATAGCGGGATATGAAATTAGTATTAACAAAATAATTATAATCTTTAACTCACTGGAACTCTGCTGTCCAAAAGAATAACCTAAAAGTATAACATTTGCCGTAGAGGTTATTTTTCCGTGCACATTTACCAGAAAATAGTCCCTACGGCAAATGTCACTTACTAGGTTATACTTTTGGACAGCAAAACTGCATGTAATTCCATTTACTTTTCAGTTGAGTTTTAGGCGTTTCATGTATCTTTTAGATTGTGAGAACTGAATTTAATTTAGGTCGTGGAAAACACTGGGGTGACAATGACTGTGAACAACTTTTTCTGTTTTTTACATTGACTCACGTTCTGAGAACGTTTGAAATGCTTCTAGAATAGAAAGAATCGGCATACGATAGCTGAAATCGAGACTTGCTTGAAACATTTTCCAATGAGTTCAAAAGTTCATGAAGATCAAGAATATATTAAAAGAAAATCAGACGAGAATTCTCATCTCGTTCGTCTCGACAAAAAACGAGTCTCGATTGCCATCAAGTTTTATCTCAGCTGATCATGTTTGAAGTAAATTGATTTAAATAAAGTGCAGTCCTATTAGATGGTAGTTTATACGAAAAAAAGTTTGTCGCTGGGACACATATTTATCGATAGGGAGCGGGTGTAATTTTTTAGTTTTGTCCGTATACCATCCACTTCAATGATTTATAACTTTGGTAATATCAGTTAAATCAATTTTTTAATTGACCATACGTATTTTTTCAAAAAATAAGTATTTGACCTTCAAAAATCAAAATCAAAAATAAATTTGACTTTTTTCCGAATATAGGGTATTTTTTTTTCTTTTTTTTTTATCTATAGAAAGAAAGCTTAGGTTGTCGCCTTCAAACATCTAGAAGTTTACAAATGGATAAATTGTTACTTATTTTTGAAAATAAGCGTTATATAAGTTTTTTCTGGTTATCATTTTCTTCAATTATTTATCACTCATTTAAAATCAATAAAAATAAATGTTTGGACTGCTGGCCTTGTCGATGCTTCTAGAACGCTTTGATTCCTAATTTGTGCAGCCTTCGACCCAATCGTGTGGGTTTTTTCCTACTTTTATGTCGATTGAAAGAAGCAAATATATAAAATATTTGTTTTTATTGTTATACATTTTTGATCCTAATATACATATATTAAAAGCTTGACAAAAATAATGTACGCTATTCAGCAAAACTACAAAATAATAAATAATTTATATATTTTTTACTTTCAGGAGAAAATATGCGATTCGATAAAGTAAGCGAAACTAACACGGAGACCTAGGTAGGTGTCCCCCTTCGAATTTCTTCGTTCTCACATATGTTGTAGTACTCGAAAAACTAAGCGACGCGTATTTTTTCTTACGTGCTCAAAACGGTATTTAGGGGGTAAAAACCACCCCCGAAAAGTGTGGTACCAAATACCCATTTAATTGTTTCACATATAGCAGGGGTATCTTTCACAATGAAACCAACTGAAAAAATTTTCTCAAAATGAGAGATAAAAAATGTGATTTTCTCAAATTTTCCGAAAATTTTTTAGGGGGTGAACTACCCCAAAAGCAGTTACGAGTATACAAGAAAATGACCAAATAGGTGTAAATTGAAGCTGAAAAATCTGAAAAAATATATGTTAGACGCGATAATAAAATAAAGTTTACGTGTTTTTGCGTTTTCCCGAGAAATTACTTTATAGGGGATAACCACCCTTGAGGAAATCTTATTATGTTTTTGTGAACTAAAGTAATTTTGCGAACGTCATCGAATCGAAAAATTTTCTTACAATAAGAGGTTAAAAAATGTGAATTTCTCAATTTAGTCAAAATTTTTGTGAGGGTAAACTATCCCAAAATAAGTTACGATTATGTAAGAAAATGACCAAACAGGTGTAAATTGAAGCAGAAAAATCTGAAAAAATATATGTTACGCACAATAATAAAATTAAGTTCACGTATTTTTGCATTTTCCCGAGAAATTACTTTATAGGGGGTAACCACCCTTAAGTGAATTTTATTATGTTTCTATCAATTAAAGAACCTTATATTATACATATAAGTTTATATTTTTTAAAATACATAAATTACATTTTTAACTAATCGCAGAACGTTGAACTGATTAAGCGGCTGTTTTCCTGGACCTACTTATCTTTACGAATACATTAACATGTAAATGAGGCCTAATGAATTTGTTTTTCAAGAGCAAGTTTTACTTTTAGGAAGCAAGCTTTCGTGAAAATTGGGAATAATCGTTCAGTGTTGCTTTTAACGTTTTCGAGTTAAAAAGTCAATTTCTTTGTTGCTACAGTGAAACATAATAGTGAACAGTTCATGTAGTCTTTTAAGCATGCCGATTAATTTCTTAAATGTAATACAACTTTTGTTAGTTGTATTCCAAACCATGAACATACCTGACAGTGAAGTTGATGATACAGCACAGCAACTGGCAGATCAGTTTCAAGCAATATTAATTCAGGCTATGAATGAGTTCAATGGCGTTAACATTGTAGAAGAAGCTATTTGTACGAGAGATGACGAAGGTGTTGACTTCGATTATAAACAAAGAGCAGTGGAGTTTTGGAGAAGCGGAACTGGAAAAAATAATCGTGAGTTAAGTGCTGCTCAACATCGGTTCAGAAAAGTAAAATCAGTACGTCAATTGAGGCGATGTGCAGGACAAGTAAATAAAGGAGGTACATATATGGAAAAGTTGCATTGTATTGCGGAGTACACATTAAAAAATTTTAAAAGTGCAATTGACGCAGGTATGATAGTTCACGATGTGGACCTACAGAAATGGGGTCTACATGCTAAAAACTTCCTTTGTTTTGAAGATACACGATTTAAAGCATCTGACTGGTGTGTGTGTGGAGGTTTAAACGAACTCATCGAATAACATGCAGAAAAATCAATAAATTCATTTCCTGAAAAACATTAGAAGATAAAGAAAAGTTAAAAGTAAATGCGGAGAATTTTGTGAATGAAGTTAAGCCGTACATCACTTAATATGGGAGAGTGGATGTTTATAACTCGGATCAAAGTGGATTCCAGTTAGAAGTGCATTCTGGAAGAACATTGGCAATTAAAGTTACACGACAGGTTGAATGTGTTTTCCAATCGATTTCTTCTATAACTTACAGCTACAATATCCAACTCACGATTTCTGCGGATGTAAAGCTTCTATCTCCACTTTATTTTGTGTTAAAAGAGTCAAGTGGAAAATTTGGACCCATTGTGAAAGAAACCATTTTTCAGCCTATAAACGTCTTTGCAGCTGCATCTTAACTGGAAAATTTACGTCTGCTAAATTTGTTTTTTAAAAATAATTTTTAGTCATAGAATAAATTTATTACAGTCATTAAATTTTACAAATTATTTTGTCTGAACAACATTTTCAGAGCAGGTTGGAAAATATTTTTTTTCCGAAGGTAGGGCCGACAAGCGTGTTGCTCATAGACTCTTGAACCGGATACTGTCCTGAAGTTGTACGGCAAGTAACACCTGCTGAAAAGAATGTTATTCCTATGATTATACCAAAAGGCACTAATGGAAAAATTCAGCCCCTTGACGTCTACGTATTTCGCGTATGAAAGAATTATGTGCGACATTTTTTAGATTTAGTTATACTTATGGACTATGATTTAAATCTGCACATACGAAATAATATTATAAAGTTACAGTCTTTAATACATAATCAATTATCTTCACCAAGGTATCACAGTCTTGTTAAGTTATCCTGGTTTAAAAGTGGTTACGTTGCAGAAAAATCAGGAGAATTTGAGAATCCGGTAGACTTTTTCTTCAAAACATTTTCCAACACATTATGTGAAATTCCAGGATGTCAAAATGTAGCCGTTATTAGATATTCGTGGTGCAAAAAATCTTTGTGTTTTAAACATTTCTTTGAAGAGCATCACTACTGTACCATGTACAATGAATAAACAAGTCTAATGATGATTGTTGGTCTCATAAATTTTATTTTATTACTTCCTTCAACATTTATTTTTTTCAGATTTTTTCGACATGAATTTACACTCATTTGGTAATTTTCTTATATAATTGTAAGTTATTTTGGGATAGTTTACCTTAAAAAAAATTTTGACTAAATTAAGAAATGCACATTTTTTACCTCTTATTGTGAGAAAATTTTTCGTTTCGATATTGTTCGCGAAAATTACTTTAGTTCACAAAAACATAATAAAATTTCCTTAAGAGTGGTATATAAAGTATATATAAAGTGGTATATGAAGTAATTTTTTGGGAAAATGCAAAAAAACGTGAACATTATTTTATTATCGCGAGTAACATATATATTTTTCAGATTTTTCAGCTTCAGTTTACATCTGCTTGGTCATTTTCTTGTATACTCGTAACTTCTTTTGGGGTAGTTTACCCCTGTAAAATTTTTTGACTAAATTGGGATATTTACATTTTTCAACCCTCTTCGTGAAGAAATTTTTCTGCTTGGTTTTGTACGTGAAAGTTACTTTATTTTGCAGCAATATAATAAAATGCACTTAAAGGTGGTTATCCCTTATAAATTAATTTCTCGTGAAAATACAAAAATACGTAAACTTTACTTTATTGTCGCATGCAACATATATTTTTTTCAGATTTTTCGGTTTGAAATCATGCCTGTTTGGCAATTTTTTGTGTAATTAAAAATAATTTTGGGGTAGTTCACCCCACTTAAAACATTTTCAAAAAATTTGAGAAAATCACATTTTTTACCTCTCATTGTGAGGAAATTTTTCCAGTTGGTTGCATTGTGAAAGATACCGCTGCTATATGTGGAACAATTAAATTGGTATTTGGTAATACACTTTTCGGGGGTGGTTTTTACCCCCTAAAAACCATTTTGGGCACGTTAAAAAAATACACGTCGCTGAGTTTTTCGAGTACTACAACATGTGTGAGAACAAAGAAAATCGGAGGGGGATACCTACCTAGGTCTCCTTGTAAGTGGAAAACCAAAAATGCCATTCAGAAACATTCGGAATATTTACAAACATTTTTAAGTATTTAATATACGTTTTGTGCTTTTTGGTTTTCCACAATTAATAATATGTTTAGCTTAATTTGCTTTACGAGACTTACGTGATGATATGTGGTTGTTCTTGTCTGCCAAAGAAAAATGATCATATTCTTTACTTTATGTCCCTTCGAACAATCATTTTATCACTCTTTGAAAAATAATTTTACAACTAGAAGATTGAGTACGGCAGTAATGATTGTGGTGACAATTTTTTTACTTTTTATGTGCGCCTGTGCAGGGAGCGTGTAATCTCGACATCTGTAAAAGCAATTGTAATTTTTCAGAGAGTGAACAGTAGTTTAGCTATAGACGCTTAAGCTAGGCAAATCTCTCAGTTTCTCAGGACTTACGAAAACGACATCTATAATTTGTCCAAATCAATCCAATTATTTGAACATAAAGTCCTAAGCAATAATATTCCGTCAGTACTTCGTTCACGTTTATGTCCTGCGAGCCCTTCTGGACGAACCTTTTCCCCTTATACCTTACACGCGATCACGAGGGAAAATAGTAAAAATTATTACGGAGCGTATCACAAGAACCATAAAGAGTTTAAATTTGTCATGGGAGACGTTTTAATGCTTAAAGAACTTGCTAGTTTTATAAAAATAGCCTATATCGTTTTTAAAGGTTCCTGATGTCCAAGAAAAAAAGATTTTATCATTCAGTAACAAATCCTCTAAATACCAACAACTAATCTTTTGTGCTGTAAATAGAACATCAGAAAATATTGAAGAAGAAAGTCAGGCACTGGTTACGCGTATCAAGGAGCTTCATAATTCATTGATCATATAAAATTGTGAAACTTTTGATGAACAAGAGACTCTTAAGATTATGAATTATAATTCTAGTGCAGAGGTTAAAGTGGTTGACTTAAAAAATGAAAATGAAGAAGTAGTGGATTTCATATATGCAGCAATGGTTACTTGTCCACAATGTTTCAATCAGACATAAGGAACAAAATCTAGCTGTTCACTTTCTAATTATCGAAGACATATACACAATCACAAAAAGAAGGAACAGAAAGAAGCTGCAAAGAGATAATCAATTTCAAAATCAACTGGGGCACCTCCAAGCAAATAAGCCAAAGTAGATGCTAAATTTTCTACTGATAAAATGGAACAAATTAAATATGTTGAAAAAGCGGATCTCACTTGTTAAGACTTGGCTGAAATCGACCGCAATTTGTCACATTTCTATGAAAGTTTGACCCAAACACAACCTCAAACATCAGTACCAGTAGCTAAAAATAATTTTAGAAGATTTCTGAATTATCATTTAGGTAGGTAACGAGATTATAACCAGAAGAGACTTTTCATGGGTTGTGAAA
>JBAGKK010016126.1:0-11742 GCA_037177015.1 Euceroptres primus
TAAGTTGAATAAACTAATATACATTTAATAAAGAATTGTCTTGTATTATAATAACCAGCAAACCCGATATACTACATCTTTATTTATATTTTGGTAATAGTTCATATTACTAGTACTTTGCAATACGTGTGTATATCTATTTTTGATATCTTGTCGGTGTTTGACGGCTTTATCCCTCTGAAAACTTTAAACCTAAACCTGATGAAGTAACGCATAATAAAGACTCGAACCCGAACGCGTTCGAGTTCAGGTTTCGGGTTCGGGACTCCATTGTGCTCATGCCTTAAGGGGTTACCCCGAGGACGAGTCTGTGTAAAAAGCAATTGGGAAAGATATAGAAGGATGACACGTGTGGGGAAGGTCACTCTGGGCATGAGGCGATTAGAGATCGAGGCGACGAGGGTCACAACGCAGTTTGGGGTTTCCCAGGCTGGCTGAACGTGCCAGGGGTCACCTTGGTTGCGACTTAGGCGTAGGGTACTGCGCAATAGGAGCTCGGCTCGTCCTCTGGATGATGACAGACCCAGGGCAGGGGTAAGAAAATGCGCAGAAAAACATTCAAGAAGAATGACTCACCAGGGTAAAAAATAAGGTAAAGCCAAGGACAAGTTGCGCCACAGAAAGTTCTAGAACGAAAGGGGGCCGAATGTAGGGATTGACCTTAGAGTAGGGACGAATACATAAAAAGTGGAGTTTAGGAAACCGTGGGCAGATCTTGATTTTCTCACGAAGAGCAGTAAATCTCTCGCCTGTGGAACTTAATTCTTCTTGAAGCACTATCAGTTGATTGTGAATTTTCTTTTACAAATCGTTGTTTCAATCAAAGTCGAAGATGTAAATGTGAAAGAAGCGGTGATAAGAGATATTGTGAAAACTGAAAATAAAGCGCAATCTACGTTTGAAAATAAAAAAAAAAGGGTAGTTACTTTAATATTATCTCTGTATTATTCAATTTATTTGAATCCCACAGCAAGATAGACGTGTCTTTTGAGATCAAGGTGAAACCACGTTCCTGAATTCAAGAGATTCGAATTTGCCACGACTGAAGTTGGTTATGAGAAGCGGGCTTTAGTTCAAGAAACGGCAAGGAAGTGTTACAATCAGGGTTGCACGGTTACACGTAACTTGAACTTTTATACGTATTTTACGTAAAAATGTTATAAACGTAAAAAATTGCGGACTTAAAAGGTGGTGAGAGAAAAGAGCATAATATAGCCTCACTTATTCCGGAATGCATTAAGTTAATTATTTTTTATAAAATTTTAAAAATGAGTGGTCTTTTCCTATTTCTTCTACTACAACGCATCTTTTTCTAAAAAAAGGTCTTTTCTAACCTTTATAACTTACAAAATAATAGTTCTAATCGTTAAAACATTTAAAGCTTAGGAATCGAACTTACCTATGATTCCTCAACCTCTCTTCAGTCGTATTTGACAACACTCGATTGCACCCGAGGCAAAAAGCAAAATTTTTGCCACACTCCTCCCAAAAGGAATTTCCTGGGCCTGCCACCTCTAATCATTTTTTAATAAATTAAGAAGCTGTCAAGCAAGTCAGTGTCTTCGGTGTATTAAAGAATTAGGTTATGTTTATTTTCTATATCTTCTATATAAGCGCAGTCGCCATTTTGAAAACGTAAATTACATGTAAAAAACTAGGGACATAAATTACGTACGTAATTTACATGTAAAGAACGACGTAAATTACCTAAGGTATATTACGTACGCAACCCTGGTTACAATCATTTGGGGGTGCTGCCCTCTTGTGCAGAAACGAGCGAGATATAGTCGCTCGTCACACTTTAAAAATCTTCGCGCCATTTTAAAATGTCGGGAAAAATTTCAAAATTCACAAGCATGAAAATCTGAACTGTAGATTTTATATTAATAATAAAAAAAGCAATAAAAGATTAGCTTTTAATTAAAAATTTAGAAAGTTTTTATCAATACTGTCCCTTATTCAATTAAAGCCCCAAACACAATCTTTTTTAAAGTTTAATTCTTGTAGAAAATTAAAGAAAACTAAAAAGAGAAATTTTTATAAATTAGAAATAATAATTTAATTTTCCATCTTCTAAATACTTTTAAATTACGATTACAAATAATATAATTTAATATAATATAATGGAATATAATGTAAATAATAAAAGCCAGTAAATTTAAATTGATAATTCTTTATTTAATAACAGACTTGCACAATAGAATAGGTATCACACAATTGAACATTAAATTCAGACAAAAATTCTTTTAAAATAGCACATTGATTGGTGATAATGATAATTGTACAGTCGCCGTTCCATGAATTTTTTTTAACATCAAATTATTTCACATAAAGCCTAATTTTATTCTATATGCATTCACTTTTGCGACAAAAATTATTTATGCTTTAATTTTACATAATTCATTTGTGATTTTACAAAATTACATATTACGTATATTATACATTTAAAAATAAGTCTCATCGTTGTACCAGTATTGCAAGCAACTGTAAAGTAAATCTAAAAAGTAATGGAAAATCAGTCTTAAGTACAAAATATACTTGAGTTATTAATGAGGTAACATACACAAAAAGGTAACTTAAAAACTGAAATCTGTCGCCATAAAACTTCGTAAAATAACTGCTATGTAATTATTGCATTAAAGTTTATAACTTTGGAAGATTCGTCGTTTTTTCAAAATTAACGAAAATGTTGTACAATTTTCTTAGCTTATAAGGTCTTTTCGTTATGTAACAGTTACGTAAGGAGTATGTAACAGTTACATAATAGTTATGTAACAGCCATGTAACAGTTACGTAACAGCCATGTAACAGTTACGTAACAGGTATGTAACAGCCACGTAACAGTTATGTAACTGATCCACAATTTTCCCTAAAACTAGAAATCCACAAATTCTTATAAATTATGGATGAAAAGGCCTCGTGGTCTCATAGCTTGATAAACTTATATTTAATCTACCATTAAAATTAGAATTAACCTAACAGTAAAATGTACATATAATACATGTTTTTTTTCTAAAACTGTGTTGTGTATAAAGGTGATTACTTAAATTTTTTACATTCTAATCACACGTGCAAGTATAAATCGATTAAGAATTAGGCTTTTTGACGTTTTATGACCATTACAGTTTCGTAACAGTTCTATAACAATTCGCAAATAGAGCTTTTTATTATTAAATATATTATTGTGAAACCTGCAACATTTAACATCTATCGGTAAGGCAAAAGTACTAATAATTAGTCAGTAAACACATTTTGTAACTGTTACATAACAGAAGGATAACAGTGTTTACTGAAAATTTTCTAAATCTAATATATTATACAATGTAGAGGTTGTTTTGTTAATTTAAAAGACAATATTTATCAATGCAGGTATGTGTATATAAATATGTGGGATGAATGTGATATAGATATTATTATTAAATATGGTATTAAGAAAATCGCCGCTTTGTTTGTACTTTGTTTACATTTTGGATTTTCCCTTTAGCTGACGATAGTTCTCTTAAAAAATACGTAATAGGATTATGGATTCAGTTTTTATCAGTCTTCAAGTTTACGAACAGAATCGTTCATTGTACATTAATTGAGGTAGTCATTTGTCTGATTTACTATTTCTAGATATGACGTTGAGCATTATTGCAGTTGGATCCCAGAGCAAAATTCGGTAACGGTTCCAATGTGAGATTTTACCATGTCAGTAAACATTTCACTGGTATATAAAAGTTATAATGCTGAAATATAACAGTTACATATACCACTATTGTATCACTGTTGTATAAAAATTATATCACTTTTATATAACTGTTACATTAATACTATATAACAATTACATAACTGTTATATAACTAATATAACTTATACAACTGATATAACTGTTATGTATCTGATATAACTATTGCATATCTGATACAACTATTATATAAGTTATATAACTGATATGACAGTGCTGCTATGAGTTATATAACTTATATAACAGGTTTATCAGTTATATAACAGTTATTCCTGCTATATAACTGTTATATAACTAATGAAATTGTTATATAACTGTTGTACAACTGATATAGCTATTATGCAACGGATATTTCTTTTATATAACAGTTACACAGCTGATATAACTGTTATAACTGTCATATAACAGTTATTTAGCTGATATGAGTTATATAACTTATATAACAGTTACGTCTGTTATATAACAGTTATATAGCTTCTATGAGTTATATAACTTGTATAACAGGTATATCGGTTATTTAACACTTATTTCTGTTATGTAACATTTAGAACTTTTTTATAGCTATTGCAACTGTTATATAACTGTTGTGCAACAAATGTAACTATTAGGTAACGGATATTTCTGTTATATAACAGTTATATAGCTGATATGAGTTATATAACTTATATAACAGTTACTCCTCTTGTATAACTGTTATATAACTAATATAACTGTTAAATAATTGATATAACTGATATCTTATATATGTATATATAACTGTCTTATATAACTGATATAACTGTTATATAGCTGGTATGATTTATGCAACTTATATAAGTTACGTCTGTTATATAACTGTTATATAACAGTTATGCCTGTTTTATAACTAATAACTGATATAACTGTTATGTACCTGATATAACTGATATAACTCTTATATAACTGATATAACTCTTACATAACTGATATAACTCTTACATAACTGATATAATTGTTATATAACCTGTATAACTTAAATAATTGATGTAACTCTTATATGACTGATGTAACTGTTATAACTGTTATATAACTTATATCTGATACAACTGTTATATACCTGATATATGTGTTATATAACTGATATAACTTTTATATAACTGATATAACTCTTATATAACTGATATAACTCTTATATAACTGATATAACTCTTATATAACTGATATAACTATTATATAACAGTTATATAGCTGATATGAGTTATACAACTTATATAAGTTACGTCTGTTATATAACAGTTATGTCTGTTAAATAACTGTTATAAAACTTTAACTGATATAACTGTTATATACCTGATATAACTTCTATATGACCGATATAACTCTTATATAACTTATGTAACTTTTATATAACTGATATAACTTATATAACTGTTAAATAATTGATATAACTCTTATATAACTGATAATTGTTATAACTCTTATATAACTGATAACTGTTATAACTATTATATAACAGTTATACAGCTGATATGAGTTATACAACTTATAAAACAGATATATCTGTTGTATATCTGTTTTATAAAAAAACTTATAAAACAGATATATCTGTTATATATCTGTTTTATAACTGATATAACTGTTATATAACTGTTATGTGTCTGATATAACTATCGTATATCTTTGATACAACTGTTATATAACAGTTATAAAGTTTATGTGAGTTATACAACTTATGTAACACGTACATCAGTTACATAACAATTATAACTGTTATATAACTGCTATGTGTCTGATATAACTATCATATAACTGATATAACTGTTGTATAACAGTTATATCTTATACAATATATTATATTTATATTATATTATATAATTATACTTATATCTTATACACTTATACAACAGGTACATCAGTTATTTAACAGTTATGTCCGTTATATCAGTGTTATATAACTTATAACTGTTATATAACTCTTATATAACTAATATAACTGTTATGTAACAGTTATACATGTGATACGAGTAATATATCAGGTATATGTTATTTAACAGGTATATCTGTTATATAACAGTTATAACTGTTATAGAACCTATAACCAAGGATGGATAAGTTACTTTTTAAAAGGAACTAGTTACCGTTAGAGCACGAAAAGAAGTAACTAGTTACTGATATCGTTACTGTTTTAAAATATAACTTTTTCTCAGAGACTTTTGCAAAAAAAGTAATTATCGTTACTTTCTTCGTTACTTTCATATTTTAGAAATATGAGAAATATATACTAAGGAAAATAATAAATAATCAACGCTTATTTCTATCTATATTCTTTGCTTGTTTTTAGTGATTCCTGTCACCTTTCGAATAGTTGAAATGAAAAAATCGTTGCAAAAGCAGTAAGCTATATTGATTGTCGTAATAAAAAAAATTATTTCGAAAGTAACGAGAAATGTAATGATTTTTATAGTTACCGTTACTGAAAAAAATGTAACTAGTTACCAATTCGTTACCTATTTACAAAAGTAACTTCGTTACCATCATCATCATCACCCATAAAAAGTAACTAGTTAAAGTAACTAGTTACTTTTAACCAGTTACTTCCAATCACTGCTTATAATTGTTATATAACTAATATAACTGTTATATAACTGATATAAGTATCATATAACTTATATAACTGTTATATAACTGATATAACTGTCATATAACTTATATAACTGTTATATAACTGACATAACTGTCACATAACTTATATAACTATTATATAACTGATATAACTGTCAAATAACTTATATAACTGTTATATAACTGATATAACTGTCATATAACTGATATAACTGTCATATAATTGATATAACTGTTATATACCTAAAATAATTGTTATGTAAGTTATACTAATGCTATATAACAATCAAATCTCCTTTGCTTAACAGTTACACCAATATCATATAACTCACTCCACCGTTATATCACTCTAATATATCAATTCTATAACAGTTGTATAACTATTACAACCCTAATTTATAACCGTTACATCACTGATATATAACTAATATAACATTTATGCAACTGTTTTTTTATACAAGTGTCGTAATTGTTATATAACAATCATATAAATGTTATATAACAGTTATATAAGTAGTGTATAACAATCCCATCAGTGTTCACTTAACAGTTACACCAATATTATATAACATAAACCATCGTTGTATGACTTTAACCTATCAGTTATATAACTATTGCAACACTGATTTATAACTGTTGCATCACTTCTATATAATAATTACATAACTGTTACACGCCTAGTATGCAACGATTATACCGTTACGTAACTGTTATATAATTGTGATATAACGGTAATGTAACTGTTTTGTAACAAATATATAATTAGTACGTTATTTTTGAGTAGCCATTGGATAAAATGTTTACTTAATGGTTGTTATCATCTCATAGAAGAATAACAAATCAGTTACAATAACAAACAGTTACTTCACAGTCGTCCAAACATCATTGTTCAAGATAACAACTCTATAATAATAATCATCCTGTCGAGATAATTAAATGCTGTCTAGAAATACTTTCAAAAACAACATTTTACTTTGTTTAGGACTGAAGTCCCATCGCCTATATCCTAAGTACACTCATCGCTGGAAATAGAGCCGCTGTAAATAAGGCCGGCTTCATGGTCGTTCACGCTTCACTGATTCTGCCCCCCCCCCCTTGAGCGTCCCGCGACGGCGCCATCGCTCGGGCAGTCAGGGCCGCCAGAAGTTGTTTACATCGCGACTCTCTACGCATTTACTTTTGTACGTTCAGAGACTATATACGCGGTCCTGAGTGTTGAGATGAGAGTGCTCGATCGTCGCTTTAAATTCGGTTCAAAGTGGATTTTAATAGCATCGACTTTAAGGCCGTCTACCCCCGAGTCCGGCCTTATTTCAAGCGATGAGTGTAGTTAATATTATAATTGTGAACAGTAATTTACTCACGTGGACCTAAAATAACTATATACACCAGTCTCTGAAATTCAGACGCACTCTCAGTCTTGTTCGAGTTTTTTCTTAATATAAAAAGTTTAATGCAACTTTCCCCACCTTCACATTTATAAATCAGTTGTATAACTGATACATAACTTAGAATAACATTTTTTAAGTGTCATGTATCTGAGATGTAACACTTACATAATATTTAAAAAACTTTAAATATATTTTTGAAAATTCCAATTTTTATACTGCTCATGTTCCAGTTACTTTCAGTTTCATATAAAATCAGCTTTGTAAAATTTTTATCTTTGAAAAGATAAAAAAAATTAAAAGATTAATAAAATAAAAATTTTTATCGTTGATGGATAATTGATATAATATTGTTACCTCTGTATTACCTCAACATAACCTCAACATAAACTTTTTAAGCAACTGTTATATATAGCAAATATAACTTTGTTATATTGCTGTTACATCACTCTAATTTCCTGCGTTCGATGAAATTGCATTTCAGTATTCACTTTTATAAAGGCTCGAAAATTAAAGTTCCGTGCGTCATTTAGGGTTAATAGTTAACACATAAAGCGTGAAAATTCACGTAAAGTTTCACGTGATTTTTTTTTCACTCAGGTGTAATTTTATGTATTAGTACCGAAAGTATGTTTTTTCACAGAGAAAAATCCAGAAGCTTCAATGTTACACAATTGTAATAAGTGTAACAGATTTATAACTGATACACAAAAGACATGTAACCAAAGAGCAGACTATTATATATTGTACATAACCGTTACGTAATATGTACTTAACTGTTATGAGCACATTCATAAACGTTAGTTAACATGCACAAAACCGTTATGTAACAGATACGTAACTTTAACTTAACTGATGTACAGCAGTTGTGTAATAGTTATGTATCAGTTGCATAGCGGTAATATAACAAGTATATAAACGTTCTGCAACTGTTATTAAATCAGAAAACGAACTTCAGTTATGGAACAGGCACAAATGTTATATAACTGTTATGTAACAAGCACAAATGTTATATGAATGTTATGTAACAGGCACAAATGTTATATAAATGTTATGTAACAGGCACAATTGTTATATAACTGTTATGTAAAAGGCACAAATGTTATATAATTGTTATGTAACAGGCACAAATGTTGTATAACTGTTAAGTTACAGGCGCAAATGTTATATAACTGTTATGTAATAGACACAAATGTTATATAACTGTTATGTAACGGTTTTATAAAACAATTGTAACAGTTACAAAACAGTAAAATAACCGTTTTGTAACAGTTACATATCAGTTATATAACCAATATGTAACAGTCATATAACCTTCACGTAAATTTTATATAATAGTTATATAACCGCCATGTAACCTTTATATACCAGTTATGTAGCAGCTATGTTATAGTTATGTGACAGTTATATAGCAGACACGTAAAAATTATTCAAGAGTTATATAACAGTTATATAGCAGATACGTAAAAATTATTCAAGAGTTATTGTTATATAACTCTTGAATAATTTTTACGTATCAGCTATGTAATAGTTTTATGACAACAATGTAACAGTTATATAACATCTATGTAACAGTTAAGTTAGCTACATAACAATTATGTAACAGCTATGTAACTGTTGTGTAACAGTTATATAATAGCTGTCTAACAGTTATGTAACAGCTATTTAACAGTTATATAACAGCTATGTAACAGTTATATATCAGCTATATAACACTAATATAAGAGTTATTAAAGAGTTATATAACAGCTATAGAAACGTTACGTAGCAGTTCTATAACAGTTATGTAACTATTATCTAACAACAATATAGCACTTGCATAACATTTTTGTAGCAGGTATATAACAATTATGTAATCGTTATATAAAAATTATGTTATAGTTATGTAATCGTTATGTAACAGTTATGTAAACGCTATGTAACAGTTATGTAACTGCTATATAACAGTTACGTAGTAGTTATGAAGCAGTCATATAGCAGTTGCATAACAGTTATATAACAGTTGTATAAAAATTATATAACAGTTGTATAACAGTTATATAACAGTTGTATAACAATTGTATAACGGTTGTATAATAGTTGTATAACAGTTGTATAACCGTTATACAACAGTTGTGTAACAGTTATGTAACAGTTATGCAACAGTTATAAAATCATCTAACTTTTATATATCAGCTATGTAATATTTATATAACAGCAATGCAACAGTCGCAATACAGATATGTAACAGTTATGTAACCGTTATATAACAACTATGTAACCGTTATATAACAATTATGTAATCGTTATGTAACAGTTATGTAAACGCTATATAACAGTTATGTAACTGCTATATAACAGTTATGTAACTGCTATATAACAGTTATATAGCAGTTATTTAACAGTCACATAAGTTATTTAACAGTTACGTAAACTCTTTTAGTATCCGTATTTTATCTTCCCAACCAAGCCTATCTTATCTCTTCGGAGTTGGTAAAATAACTGCCCCATCACGTCTACTCTTAACCGAAAGATCTTCAGCAGCAGCTTCCGTGTTGGCATCAGAAGTTGAAGATTGAATTTCAGGACTTGGACTCGATAGACTCACCTCTATTGCCGCATCCTCATGAAGCTGATCAGTTTCATGTGCTTCTGATGATGAAGGGATTTCAGTTGGAATTGCACTTGTACTTTCATATTCGCTTTCCGATGTACCTCTATAAATGCGACTATTAATGTTCCGACCAATTCCAGTTGGAAATGCAGCACTGCCGCTGTTGCTTCGTCTAATTATTTTAGTGGGAATGCCAAATTTTTTTGCCTTGTCGTAAAGGGTGCGAGATGGAATCTTGAATTGCTTAGATACTGCGATGGGAGAAAGTCCCATTCGCATTGCTTGTAAGGCTGCTTCCAGTTCTTCTCCAGTATATTTTTTGTACTTCTTCCACTCTTTTGACGTCTGGGCGTTGCTTACGGAATCTGGAACAGTAACTATAATTTTGAGTAAAAACGAGTTTATTAAGGGTATATCAGACTTATCCGATCCCTACCTTACCGGCCTTTTTTTCGTCAAACGAATGTCCATAAGAAATGAGATATCGAGTTGAAAATTTTAGGAATTAAATAGAAATCATTAAGGAAGATTTTTATGGTCTTAAATATTAATTGCCAAAAAATGTAAAAAAAAGAATTTTTCAATTATAAATAAGGTCTTATAAAACTTTCTTAATGCTTTTTATTTAATTCCCCAAATTTTCAACTCGATATCTCATTTCGTGTGGACATGAGTTTGGCGAAAAAAATGCCGGTTAGGTAGGGGTCGGATAAGTGTGACGTACCCTTAAAGTTATGCATACGTTAGGGCCGGTTTCACCAACTGTGATTAAATTTTAATCCTCGATTAACTTAAGTTAATCAGTAGCTTGCATTCCACCAACTTTTAAACCATGATTAAGGGCCGGTTCCACCAACCTCGGTTAAAGAGTTAATCCTCCGTTAAACCTAGTTGCGCGTTCCACCACTTTCTAACGGCCGGTTAACTCGCGTTAACCACCGTTAAATCTAACCGATCAAGATTGGCCGGTTAAGGCGATTTAATCGTCCGTTAACCTAAAAACTGCAGTGTTACGTCGTTGTGAAATATGGAGTTTTTAAAATGAGTTATGACATCGTCTGATGGTTAAGTCGAAGATATTTTTGATTTTATTCGCAGAAGATCGCGAATTTTCAAAGAAAGAGTGAATTTTTTGATAATTTCGACGACATTGATTTCCAAACGAGATTTCGCTTAACACAAGCTTGTGTTCTGCATCAGTTTTCTTGTTTTCGATAACTCCTTCGTATTTTGTCACTATTTTTAATAAACATTCTTTTCCCGCGGAATTTTACTTTTTTTCTGACATTTTACCACAAATAACTTTAAAAAATTGATAAAACAATCGAAACACAAGCAAAACGACAAAACATGCACATTTATTTTTTTGAGATTAGTGCAATGATGCCAATACTGGCGCCTTTTGCTACTGCGCTTGCGTTTGGGTCGCGCACGGGTTAGCCGCAGTTGGCGCG
>JBAGKK010016137.1:0-11742 GCA_037177015.1 Euceroptres primus
ATTTAGCCAATCAGATATTGCATCTTTAAAATCATATCTCAAAAATTCCTTTTGAGAGAACTATATATAGGTATACATTAAACAGCACTAAAACGGCACTGGTCAGTGCGGTTTCAGTGCCGTTTCATCGGCAGGGTAGGGCAAAAAAGGTGCCTGTGGACGAATCAATTTCCAGCAGACAATTTTTATCCGATTTGCACTTTTTTAGAAATGAAAGTTTATGAAATTTTGCACTGTTTAACGGTCAGACCTTTAAGAAAAGTCTTTTGAAAAATTTTTTATTTAACAAACAAAATTAAAACAATTTTTTTTTGTCTTTTCATTGCTGCCCTTTTATGGGAAATTGTTTGCCCTCACTACAAATAGGCAGAGTCGAGGCAGACACTCATTAAAAATGTTTTCCGGCAGTGTTAACAGCATAAAAATTCTTTTCAGATTTTTGTAAACAAATAAGTGAACAAAATCTTCTATATTTGAGATAATGAAGTACTTTTGACCTATATTTTTTTAAGATACTGGAAGTAAAAGAATTTTTATTCAAAATTAGAAGAAGTTAAACATGAATTATTAATTCCTTATAACAATTTAATAAACAAATTTCTCATCGGACCATTTTTCAATAGAAGTATTTCGTTTTTTCTTTCAGAATCAAGTGCATCAATCTTTCCATTGTTTCTCCGCTGTAACAGTGTGCTATTAGATAACATTTTTGTATTATTTAAAGAAATTTAATAAAGAAATGCATCATTCGGCCATTTTTCAGTAGATAAGTTTCGTTTCTTCATCAGAATCAACTATGCATCTTTCACTTATGGCCATTCACTACGGTTATTGTACTTTTCAATAACAATTGTTCATTATATAAACAAATTTAATAAACAAATTCATAATTAGATCATTTATCAGTACGTATGTTATGATTTTTTGAGCGGAATCAACTAAACACCTTTCACTGTATTTGATTATTTAATTTGTTTAAATAATAAATAATTGTTATTGTTATCTATAGTAAATGACCATCACTAAAAGATGTATAGTTGACTTTGCCAAAAAATCGAATGTTACATAATGAAAAATGGTCAAATAATGCATTTGTTTTTTAAAATTTGTTTAAATAATAAACAATTGTTATTGAAAAGCATAATATCCATAGTAAAATACCATTTGGGAGAGATTCATAGTTGATTCTGCTGAAGAAACGAAACTTATCTACTGGAAAATAACGGAATTATGCATTTGTTTATTAGGTTGTTTGAATAATTATTGATTGTTAATAAAAAGCACAATATCCGTAGTAAATGATCATAAGTGGATGATGTATCGTTGATTCTGATTAAAAAACGAAATTTATCTACTGAAAAATGGCCGAATGATGCACTTGTTTTTTAAATTTGTTTAAATAATACAAAATTGTTGTCGAATTGCACATTGTCAAAGCAAAGGTATGCCTCTGAACTTGTCAACTTGTGTAGCATGTAAGCAAATCTTTCTATTAATTCTAAATTTACTCCGGTAATCTCTGCCGTTAATTCAGGATAAGAAAAAACCTTCTTGCAGTATTCCCATCATTGGATGTACATGAACCTTCTTTTACGGCATCGATTATCAATCCATTTTTCTCTCTAAAAGCTGCACATATCCGTTTTTTTTGCCATCTCTTTTTTCTCTTTCAAATAATTTGAGTCTACTCACTATTTCTTAAATTCAAGGCGATATAAAGTATTGGCTTGCAATATATTGCTGAAGATGGTTTAGAATTTTTCCATACCACTGTATGTTCCGAATCATCTAAAAAAAGTTGGAGTGGTACCACTGAAACAGTAAAAATACTCTCATCAACCATGACTGGGGCATTTTTCTTTTGTTTGTATGTGCTTTGACTTCAAGAAACATCACAACCATATTTTATAATAAATCTCATATTATAAGGTTCCTTTTGAAAAGGAAGAGAAAGAGTCTTTAAGTAACATGTGTATCGTATGATCGAATAATGATTGTAAATTGATTTCAAATACCCTTTGACTTACTTTCATCAAACTCGGTTAGCATTCTTTTTTGCTTTTGCTACATCTTTATATGATGGATAAATGTTAGCGTTTCTACTGCTTGCCTAGATGTGAATAATGTGATATTGACTTTTTGTCAGATTAGCTTGCTCCAGCTAAAACTTCCTCTGGTGTGTAAGGAGTTAGGCAGTCATTAGTATTGTCACACTCGCCAGAAGATGACTTTGGATCTATGATCTTTGATATTTTCTTTCTATCAGAAACTGTCAGTGAGCGTAAAAAAGCTTCTCGAACTTCGCTTTCAGTGTATGTTTCGTCTATTTTTATTATTTTTCTTTTTCTTATGGAAGTAGAACATTCTGCAAAATCACCAGAGTTTGGCCTTCCATGTTTTTCATTGTTTTCAGAATTAAATTCCACAATAAAATTTGTGCTCAACCAAACTGCGAACTTTTTCTCGAAACAGGATTGAATATATAATGAACTTTTCCATTTTTGCTTAAAATAAGGCATAAAATTTGCATTCAACTTATTTGTAATGATTTCCACTTGTTCAGTATTTAAATCATATTCGCTTTGCAAATATTGCGCTAAATCTTCCACACCTCTGCTGTTATCAGCAATTAAAAAACCGGATAGGGTGCTCTTCAGAACATTAAGAGTATCCATTTTTATTTATTTAACAATCATTTATTTCATAAATAATACATTTCAAAAAGTAGGTTCTAATAGCCATAAACTAATCAATGTACATGTGTACACGGTTATTGGCAATGTTCAATACAATAGACGAATTCAAGAAGTAAACAAGTGAATAACTGAAAACAAATGAAAACGAAAAAAATATCAAACTCATAACGCGAAGAACCGAAAGATATAATCGTAGCCGCTTCAAAAATAAAGAAAACAATACAGCACCAGCTGTATTGTTATACTGTGTACTTATTCACAGCTAACTTCAGTCCATCGAAGTTTAAGGATACAAGAAAGCTTTTTTAAATACATGAAAATGTCGTAATATTTAAAATTAAATAATAATAAATAATGAAAATGGCTTATTGTTAATATTACATAAAAATAGTGATTGCAAATCTCTCTTACAAACATGTAAAGCAGTTTTAGTGCAAAAAACTCATTTTCCAGGCCAAAGTGCCGAAGTTTTATATTTATTTATTTCATTTGTTTACAAGATTAAAAATTGTTGCATTTTAAAAACCGCAATTGAAAAAACCACAAATTCTAAATTTTTACAAACAATTTTTTATAACAATTCTAATTCTTAATAATTTATAGATATTCTGACTAACAATCACTCTCACAATAATTTTAAGCATTTTTAGCTAAGAACAAATGTTTTTCAACCAAAATTACGATATTGGACTATTTGTTAATTTAATTTGTTTATAATAATTAAAACATACAATAATGAAATTATTTATATTATGGGAGTACTCTTGCGTTGATTCAAGATGATTTTCATTATATGCAAACCATTGTTGAAGAGTAAATAATAATTATGTGAAAAATATCGATTTTCTCATACTTTGAGTAAACATATAATAGATATAAAATGTAAATTAAAAAATCTATCATCAAGGTGTTCTTTGAAATTTTGTGCACTTTAATTTTTTTTTAAATCGCAAATCGGGGCAAAATTGAAGGCTGCAGACTTTTTTGAACGAAAAATATGCGTTTGGTCCCACTATGCGCCGATGTCTCCGAACCTAAATCGGCCTTCCTGGTGTTTCATCCACGTTTTTGAACACTATGGGAATCACGTCCATGTTGTATGCGTGGGTGATATCCTTCAACGACGAACACGTGTGTCGCTCCATGCAGCAGCCCGCTACGCGACGCCCGCGAGTGCTGAGATGTAGGTGGTGGTACTCCACCTTGTTGACATTCGCTAAATATCTGGCCGATGTCTTTATGAGAGCACCAAGACTCTCATTCGAAGTTATTGAAACACAAACAATTAAAACGAGAGTTAGTGGTGTAAAATAAAATTAATAATAGACTTAGGATGATTTTTGGTTTTACCCGAGAGACCTAACCTCAAATTCTTGAAGTTAATATAATATCAAGTTACCAAGTCGTCAGACCACATACGCCCGACCTGTCAGGTAAGCTGAATAAAATAAGAAATTTAAACTAGTCAGTTGACAGGTCCTCTGGGTACAGACATCTGCCCTGTCAACCTGAGCATAACAGTACTCAGTACTGATTCGAGCCTGGAACCTCTTGTAGAATAAGAAAACTAATTATTTCAGAATATGTAACGCCAGCAAGAAATACGGCGTTAAAACTCCCTCCGGCCAAGAAGTGACCCAGGAGGTCAGCAAAGGAGTCCATTCTCTATGGTCTTAATTAAAAGCAAGTTAACAAAATTCTCTCGGTCCAACCATCAAATCATCCTTGTCAAAAAAAAAAAAAATCATGTTGAATGGTACAAGCCAACAATCACGAAATTGACACTTACGTGACTTATTATTGTCACAGAAACAACCATATGAGGTCAGTGGGTCAACTACAACTTGTCAGCAGTCAAGATGCTGGAGTTTGTCTATCTTCAAAGTGAAAGCACAATGTGACTGGTAATTTTAGAATATCTCGAAACAATGCTTACAGATTAATTAGTTTACTTATTATCAAGGACTACGCGATGAGTTTGATCATCGGCTGACTGTCTTAATTAGTGAATTAAAGTAAAAAACGAAAATCAATTAATACTAAGAGACAGGCAAGTAAATTTGAATGCCAATTTAGAAAAGAATTTAAGGTTTATTTACAGGGGATAGATAGACAAACTCGCAATGAGTTAAACGAATCCGATCAGTCGGGCCCTAAATTCGATAATGCATCCGAATTAGAAAACTTACATTTCGATTGAAGAAACAAACTAAATGCGTGAGTTGACCTCGCGAGAATTTAAGCTACAAGTACGCAACGAGAGGCGATGATACATTCGAGATTTGTCTATCGGGAGAATGAACGGGTCCAAAGAGATTTGTCTCTGGCCCCAATCGAGCTCAGAGAGACAGTCATAATCGATGTCAGCTGCTTCAGCAGCTTCAGAAGGTTCGTTAGAGTTGGAATCCGAATCCAAGTCCCTGATTTCGAACATGTCACAGTCAATCGCAGCTTCACGCTCCGGGTCAATGGGGTCATCATCCTCTCCTTCAATGTACCTCTGGAGGTGGGAGGCATGATATCTCCCCGCTAACCTACCATCAGGAGACGCTAACTTGTAAAGTAAATATTAGGCGCGAAAACCTTTGTGACAATAAATGGGCCAGAAAAGTGGGGAGCTAATTTACTCGCGATATTCCCCTTTTTACTAGACAAAACGTATGCCGGTTTCTTGACCTTGTCGCCGACCTTAAACTGAAGGTCGCGATGGTGAAGGTCCTAGTGCTTGGCCTGCTTAATAAAAGCCTTGTCTTGATATTGTGACACTAAATCACGAATATGTGACATCCATGACATTCGAGTTGTCCAGACTGCCAAGTCTGCTCGAGGCAACTCGACCCCCCCCCCTCCTCCAAAGGTATCAGGAAGTAAAAAAAAATTGAGGTACGATACCGACAAAAATTACAAAAGTAGAATGGTGGAGTGTGTATCCAAAATACAGAATATGTTTGGTCCCAAATCATAGCGTTTCATCTGTACGAGAATCATCTATTTTTTTGTGCGTAAGTACTCACGCGCATAAATACTAGAAGTAGTTAACACGGCCCTGAGTGTTTACGTTTGAGAGACTCTCGAGTCTGCCATTCAGGCCATGCCCGAATGCGATGCCGCCGGACATATCTCGATAGAGCAGTGTATTATAAATACACAAATTAAAATACACTTATTACATAATGTATTTTAAATAATTAATTACAGTATTTATTTACATTTTGATTGCAATTAATTATAAAAGTTCTTTTTTGTTTTTGAAGAAATGTTATTCCAATGTAATAAATGGAAGAGTGCGCTGCATTTACATATGAAGACATGAGAATGACGATTTAACGATTACTTGGGGGGCTAACCCCAAATAGTCTTTAATGAGGTGTCATTCTCATGCCTTCATACCCATTTACAAAAATAATACCAGTTATCCTGCCATTAGCGAAGGTAAGTGAAGATCATTAGAACTTATTATATGAGCCTGCCCCCTCCTCACTATATATTCTTATCAAGCATCTTTTTATTCTTTTGCAGTGGTTTCATTTAATTTACGTGAGTGATATAATTTTCTACTTGTGAGCTGTATTTTTAAAAATGCCAAATCCTTCTAATCATCGACGTGACCATGAAGAAAACCGAGAAAAAATTTGTGCTCCGTGAGGTCGTAAGATAAATCTCGGTACGAAAAAATTGGAACATTTTCGCATCCATGATGAACATGAATTAATTATAAATAAATTCATAAATATAAACTTTGATTTGTCTAATCCTCAATTTCCTTTAAGTATTTGTACTAATTGTCGTAAAATTCTTTAAGAACATGATCGAGGTATTAACAAACGGCCATTCAAAGGTATTCCGAATTATGAAGATATATGTTTACCAAAGAATATAAGACAATATGAAGATACTGAATTTATTTGTAATTGTTACATATGCTTAAATGGTAGACATAAGGGACAATTGAATATAAAGAAGAATTTGGCTGTAGGTGAAGCACTCGATCTATCAATAAGAATTACCAGCAGCAACGGCATGTATGGATCTCAGCACTTAAATGTTACTGAGATGCCAAAAAATGGAAACCAGGATACACAAAACAAAAGCACGATGAAAAATGTCGAATTTTTTTACAGGAAGTGACAAGAGGAAAAAAGCATCTCTGTGTTCCAAATTCCACCTCTAAATCATGAGCAAGAGATAATTTACAAAAATTGACAAGTGCAGTATTACCAGAAAGACAGCATGAGCAGCTGTGTACTTTTTTGCTCTCTAGGAAAATTAAAAAGATGACTTCTACGAGTATCCCTGGTGATTCCCCGAGCAATGTAAGCCTAAGTAGTATAAGAGGACGTAAGAAAAGAGGTAAAGGTTATGGCTGATGGTGGACAGGGAATTTTTAAAATCTGCATGTCGGTGATTCCAGAAAATTATGTTACTGAATATCTAGGACATTCGGATCAAGAAGGTCCATCTGCAAAGAAAAGAAAAGTTGAAAAATGGACGAGTGTGCATAAGTTGATTATGTTGGCGATCGTGCCTCAAATGAAGGAGACGTATGATAATTTGAAAGTATTATTTGATCTTGTAAAGATCAATGACATTTCAATGAAATTCGTCTCCGATTTCAAGCCCATACTTCTCGTTAAGTAATATTTGATGGCCGCACGATCGTACGTTCTCTTGCCACCAAAATGACCAGCTTGGGGGGTGTTATACACCTCTTCGATTATGGGCGTTTGAATATCATAAGGAACCACGAGCTTCCAAGCATCCTGGTCATCCATGATATCCTCCAGAAGTGGATTCTCGCGGAATCTATACAAATTCCCGTTTTCAACCTTCCAACTCCGGTATTTATGCGAACTCTTAATTACCGCGTCACGACGTTGAGTATACCAAGGGTCTTCGACGGATTCTATGACTGCAACTCGACCAACCTCGTCGTCCTCGAACATTTGGGAGAGAGCATCTGGAACATGATGTAAGGCTACCTTTTCGTAAATATTTTCGAAGTCCTTTTCTAGGAGGTCGAGTGCCCAACGAGCCAATCGACTGTATTAGTTAGTATAGTAGTATAGTTAACTGTATTTTTCCGAATTATTAAGACCGTTTCCCGAGATCTGATCGCGCAGAGAGCATACGGAAAGAATTTCGGCACAGCAGAAGCACCACCTACAGTAGAGCAGAGATAAGTAGGCTCGGATACAACTTTTATACGGATTTTGGAGCATCAGACGCGCCAAACTGAGGCGACAAACAAAAGATGCACGGCTCCTCTGCTTTTTAGCACGTCTGCTGTCTCAAAACGGCGTACCAGCCGTGCCAAACGAATGGATAAGATTCGCCATAGCGTTTAGCACTGCTCGTGTACTAGTCTGCTGTGCCGAAATTCTTTCCGTGTATCGTCAACTTTTTCTTGCATGAATGAGAAGATTAGTCAAGAACAGAGAAAAAAATGTATTTTTCTTTTAGAATGATAAAATTAGTCAAGAAAAGAGAAAAAAGTTTTTAGAAATCACTTAAAATAAGCGATCTAGACGAACAAAGATTCATACAGTTTTCGTCGATTTTTTCGGTTTCACTCGATGCCTAGGCACTTTTGAAACAAAGGAATTTTTTTCTAAAATTTTTTAAAAATTGAATTTTTTCGTTCGAATTAGATTCATTAGCACTAAAAAAAGAATTTTTTGGACTATTCAAACTACAAACTTATTTGTATGACTTGTTGAGCTTTTTGACATAAAAGAATTATCGTAAATAAAATTGATATCACAGCAAAGTTAAAAATTATATTATAATTTGTTTATTTTAATACTTCTCTACCCAAATCAAAATTATTTATGGGTCACTCCATGAATGATCATCTGAAAACGATTGCGGTCATATTTCAGAAAACTTTTTTAATTGGTCTATAATTATTTCTTATACTTCTAGATTCGATTGGTGTATTTTAAATATAATAGATTATTTTTTATTGAACCGGAAATAATTTTTGAAAACATGCGGACGTGTAGAACATGGCGATAGTACGTCATTTTTAAAATGAACGACTTTATTTATTTAAAATTATGTAGAGAAAAACAGTGCGATTAGGGATGATTTTTATTATCTATAATGCTATTTTGGAATTATAGTTGAAATAGGAGAGGAGAAATGTGTTTGAATTGACCTGTCAAAGTGTGTATTTTTCATAAAGTTGAATAATTTATTACAAGTAAAATACACCACCGAAAATTTTAAAACTTATTTCAAAACAAAGATTAATACCAACTTTTTGCACGGTATTTAGTGAAATTGCTTATCAAAATTTATTCCTCCAGATTTTCGTCTTCGAAAACTTGAAAATTAAAAAAAACACCACTTTCAAACCAGCGCATTTCCAAATATACATTTTAAAAAACAGTTTTATCTGTGCTAATACATTATTAACACTTACGTTCATCACTCATAAAAACTTCTTGGATGTACTTTGCGTGGTTTTGTTTTAAATCACGTTTAAAATTTTGTCTCGAACGATTGATTTTGACAAATTGATACTTCAATATATTCTTTACTGTTTTTGGAAATTTCAGCATTATACTTGCAATTCTCCCTTATTAAAATAAGTTTGAGCGCGCCTAGGGCTCGGGATTTCGTTTGCGACTCACTAAAATTTTATTGATTCTTCAGAAATTAAATCAATTTCAACTTCCTCAAAGCGCTCAGAGCTTTTAAAGAGACTATTAAATTTGTTTTTGATTTCAAGTTCAAAGGGCAATTAATTTACTTAAAGCTCTGTCGACCTTAAGGAACACATTCTCTTCACGATACTTGCGCTTCGCGCTCGATGTTTTGCATGGATTTCTAAAATAGTCTAATGAATTACGTAATCACAGTAATTTATTTTTTTCCAAATATCTCAAAAAAGGAACAAAATTTTGAAGACGTTTTCCAGGCGAGCATTTGTTCAGGTACACACTTGTACAGAAATTCTTCAACCTAGCCCTTTCACGTAAAAAGCTAAACCAGACCCAGACCCAGTTAAATAGATTAAAAATCCGGAAGATGGAGCTGCACTGTTCCATTCACCAGATCTAGCCGAGAACGAATTATCGCGATGATTTGCGCTTTCACACACTTTTTAAAATTCCGAAGATAAATTTTAGTTCATTAGGCAGCGTGTTGTGTCCAACGGTTTTCGGCAAAACTATGCAAAATACGAAAAAAAATAGGGCACACATTCTGATGATTGCTGTGCTTTGTGCTCCAATATATATATGAGAATCTCGCGTTTCACGCTCGGTTTGACTCAAAAATTAAATTTTCATTATTCCAATACCGTTTTCTATATTTAAATAAAGAACTTTGTCTCCTACCCAAAAATGCCCAAAGGAAAATTTGTTAGTCTTTTTATAAGCAATAATTGTATGTTATTAACTTTTTATGTATCTCGCATTTATGGCTCAAAACTTGAATTTTCGATTTTTCAAGAAAATTCAAAAGTTGTTATGACAATCTTGTAGGACTTTCAAAAGTAACTTTTTTCTTCTTGACTTTTTTCATATTGTGCGTTGTTTGGCTTAAAAATTCCATTTTCGTTTTTTTTTTGAATCTTGTAAATGCTATAATTCTGATAATTTTTTTTTTATCGAAAAAAAGTCATACGGATAAATTGTTCGACTTTCTGAGTACTACGAATAGCCGTACACTGAACGAAGAACTCCAGTGTAGCTCGGGTTTGCACCCCAACAGTTCGGGTGGCTTCCCTTTTTTTGTCACCCCAACTGTACGGGTGCTCACCCGAAACAGCAGCGCCCGAAGTAGTGGGGCGCCCACCCGAATCCTTCGGGTGCTTACACGACTGATTCGGGCGATTCGAGTCGTCAACCGCGTTGGACGTTGCGCGTTCGACGTTTGCGCATGTATGCTAATGGCCGCAACTGATCAGCGTTAGGCTCTTCCCGGCTGTCACTGCTCTGGTTTTTATGAAGTTTTGTACATGTGCGAGTTATCCATTGGAATAAAGTGTGGATAGTTATCCTGTGTTTCATCGGTCAATCATTAACCATGGTAAGGGAAATATGAAACGATATTTTTCTTTTTCTAGAATTCTTTTTATAACACTGCGGCCATATTTCGGGATAAACAAACGCTTTTATTGGAATGTTGACATTTGAATTTTCTACTCCATTGGATAACTCACACATGTACAAAACTTCATAAAAACCAGCGCAGTGACAGCCGGGAAGAGCCTGATGCTGATCAGTTGCGGCCATTAGCATACATGCGCAAACGTCGAACGCGGTTGACGACTCGAATCACCCGAATTAGTCGTGTAAGCACCCGAAGGATTCAGGTAGGTGCTCCACTACTTCAGGCGCTGCTGTTTCGGGTGAAAAAAAAAGGGAAGCCACCCGAACTGTTGTGGTGCAAACCCGAGCAACACGGGAATTCTTCGCTCAGTGTACGCAGAATTGTTATATCTCAAAAATTTTGAAAATGCTCTAACTTTTTGAATTTTTATCCAAAATAGCTGGCTTACGAACTCATGCCTTCTTTTTACACCCATATAAAGTATGCCGAAGCGCAATTAACCTTATAATTCTGTCGAAAGTTATCGTGTGCCCAGATGACAATGACGACGACGACAACGACAACAGACAGACAAACACCGACGTAAAAACTATATTTTTTGACTCAGCGGGCCTCAAACGTCGACATTTAATGGAATCCATGAAAGTCCTTTTTTCACATAAAACCAATACCTTCTCATTGATGATGAGAATGTAAAAATCTGTTTCCACAAAGCCTACGACCGTGAAACTGTAAAACATTATTAATTATGTATGTTAAATAAATATTGCATTTTTATACATATATAATATCAAATTTGTTATTTCAAATCCTAAATGCTTTTAACACAGGTTTAAACTTTTAGGGCTGCATATACTGCATGGACATAAAATAAGTAAAATTAAAATTAATAATGATACTTTCTTAATAGTGTATGAACTCGAAAAACCTTTTCTCGTCTGAGAATTCATATATTAGTATGATACATACATACATACATACATAC